>RJWM01004687.1:0-98576 GCA_004363535.1 Dasyprocta punctata
TACAAAATATAATTACTATGAAACGCTTCCAAGTTTGTTTTCTGCACACCTAATATAACTTCATTACAGACAAAGAAGTCAAAGTGATACACCGTACAGTGATACCCCTGTTCATGAATTGAATTTGCTCCCAGATGCTGGGGAAGACGACCGCGTTTGTGTTTCTCACCTTATGCGAAGTTTCAAAAGGAAGCAAAATTTTGTGCAAGGCTTCTGTTTGGGAATCAAATTGTTCACGAACCGAAGCATTTGTGCACCGTGGTATTACCGTAAAGACTTCACTGAGATACAAACTACATATTTTCAAGTTTTGTTTAATTAGAAAAATTAGAAAAATTTGCCTAGTGAGTTTTCATTCCTGTATTCAAATATACTTCCCTTTTAGTTGATTGATGATTCATTAGACATTTGAAGAAAATGACTTTATCAGTGAAAGTCATGAAACAATTAATGACCAATCTTATCATCTAATATTGTTTAGTTTTTAATCTTTAAAGTTGATTTAAGAGCTATAACACAATATATTCGAACAGAGAAAAATAATATCTACAGCATGAAAATTTATACTTTTTCATACAATGTGCATAAATGTTACAGAATTTTATGTCTTGTATGCTTCCTTTTCCAGTCCATTTTTCTTCCTTCATTCTACAGTAGGACACTGTGAAAACCTCCCAAGGTCACACTCTCTGTCAAAGAGCTGTCACAAACTACACACTGCAGAGAAAATATGTATTCCTAAAACATTGCCTTGTTGCTGTTAACACTTAAAACAAACGTGTAGAACACAATATGAAATTTCTAACCATGAAAGTTTCCTTATTTAATCTCTGCCCAAAGACAGTGTTGGCTCATATAGGATGCACCAGTCTATATTTGTATCTGTAAAATGACCTCTTATACTTTGCTGGAGATTTTCCTGTCTCTCCTTTCTTTTTAGAAAATGTGCATGTTTTTCCAGGTGTGCCTCAATTTACATTTTCATCATCATACTTTGGCAGGACATTGCGGTGTTTATTATTATAACATTAATTCCCCTAAATAATTTTAAGATCAGCATCACAGCAACGATTTTACTTTTCTTTGTTCAATCTTAATTACTAAAAAGCCCACATATATATTTATTTTATATATTTATTTACCTACATCATATACCATAACATTTTGTTATAAAGGCACAGTCACTTTTAGGTTTGTCATTTGACATCACCCTTTTCAAAGGTTATGATACATTTTCACATAATAATATGTTAATATGAATAATTCATTGATTGTATTAGTTTCACAATTGTTATTTATCTCATTAAATTAAATATAAAATTATTCTTTCATGTAAATTTTCCCTGTACATAATCTAACAAAATTAAATCAGTATTCTAAAAAATAGAAAAACTTGAAAATGCAGAAAATGTTTATTTTACTGTTGAAAGGTATCACATCAGGTTTTAAGAATATGAAGTTTATACTGTCAAAATATTTTTTAAACAAGTTCAAATAAGTAGCTCTTTAATAATAAATAACCCACAGAAAAGCACATTAACAACAACAAATTAATTGTTCTCCAGGAGTAGTGTATTAATTTAAAAAACAGTAGTATTTTGCATTACACTTGTGGTCTAGAATGGTTGAAGGAGGCTCTAAGGTAAGTAGGATGGAGTTGTTCCCGAGCTAGGAAATAAATCTGGGAAAAGACTTAGAGCAAGGATCTATTTCAAAGGAATAATTTGAGAGAACTCATGAATAGTAAAGTAATTGCGTACCACAGTTGTGGTGGGGAGAAACCAGAGAAGATAGACCACAGTTACATTATGATAAAACTTGAAAATCACCTTTACAACTGAGATGTTTAAAAGGTCATCACACACACTAATATGCAACAAAACAAAAATGTCTTGTATTTTATTAATTATTTTTCTCTGTGAATGATTAATTCCCATGGCCTCAAATGAATTTTGGCCATTTATGATTTTTTAATGTTGTACTACTTGATTCATACATCAAAAGAATGAAGCATATTAAAGTAAATATTTTCAGAAGCAAAATGATAATAAATTCACAAAGGGAAAGATTTCAGGCTATTTGAAAAAAGGGAGGATGATTCTTCGAATGTGAATTTAAAAATCTATGGACCCAAAAGTTTTGAAAACTTGAAAATGAACAGTAATTTTAACTACTCACAATCACTAACATTTTTTTATGTTCAATAAAAAGCCTGGTTCTGCCTTATGGAAATAAAATTACACTCGAGGGAAGAATGTCTTCATGCATCTAGGACCAAATTAATAAAAACTGTAGGATAGAACAAACAGCACTATTGTTTTCAAAAATGAATTTTCAGGAGAAAGACACTCCTTTGTTATGACTTGACACACCTACTTAAGAAAGTATAAAAGTACAGGTGCAGATGGAGACACACATTCTCAGAGACTCGCCTTCAGCATCCCTGACACCATGAGTTACTACTATGGTAACTACTACAGTGGCCTTGCCTATTGCCTGGATGGCTTCAGTGGCCAGGCTATGGTTATGGCCCCAGTTACAGCCTTGGGGGCTATGGTGGTTATGGTTATCTCTCCTTCTGTCCTTTCTATGGCAGATACTGGTCTTCTGGATTTCACTGAAAGTACTGCCATATGTGGTAATCTATTTGCTGATTCAACTCCAGGACTCAGTCTCTCCCTCCTCACCCCTGATGTGTCATGAAAATTTCTTCTTTATTGTTTCTGTGATATTTTTAGGCATATTACTCCAATAAACATTCCTTGTGAGTATCTCAACCTCACTGCATTTTTATTTCTCTACCTAAGTGCACGTATTATTCACAATTTTGCCAATCTGAGTAATATCCTTAGCTGAAACACAATTATCCCATGAAATCGTCTTTTTTTAAATATAATAAAACTTTAGGATAATAAATATGCTATGCCTCACTTGATCATTACTCAGTATATGCATGAATTGAAACATCACACTTTTGCTTTGCAAGTATGCTTGTTATCATGTGGATCAAAAAAACTTTATAAAAAACGAATCTTATGAGTTTTTAGCTACTAGCTTCTTCAAGGGTTGCTCTACTTGGCTTTATTTCTGGATAATAATGTTTACTTAGACATCCTGTAGATATACTAACACTTCACCTACATAGTAAGTAGTTTAAGGAAACATTTTATCATGACAAATTTGCATTAGAAATAGTAGTAGTTTAGAATAAATTTAAGTAAAAGTATGCTATAAGAGCATCACAAGATAAAACTGTCCATGCAGTGTTGCCCAATCCCTGTTCTTATATCCCTTACCAGACTCCTTCTTTTTTTCCAATTATTTTATTCATGTATATTTGTGATATGTAATATGTACACTCATCATGGGAACTGGTTCATATAGGAGCAATGTGAATTTTGACCTCCTCTGTGGGACTTATTTTCCTTAGTATTATGATTTCTCAAGCTTCACCTATTTAACTACAAATGACTCAAGTCTTTCTGTATGGTGGTCTAGTAACCCATTGTGCATTGTATGGCATTTTCTTTGTCTATTTGTCAGCTAATGGCATGTAGAGTACTTACAAGATTTAGCCCTTAAAGTTGTGCCACCATAAACATGTATACATGTATCAGTGTAATGTGTCTTCTTATAAAAGTATGACATGGCCCTCCAGACCTGGCCTCTATCCCCTGCTGGCCTTCAGAGCACCCAACAAATTCTGCTTTTCAGATGAAGTCAAAAACCTTTTCCACAGTCAGTGATTCTTCATTGCTACTGTTTTAACACATAGCATTAAAAATTTTCAGGTTTCACTTTGCTTTGCTTAAAAATAATGAGAGTTGAATTCAAACTAAATTTGTACCTTTTTCTCAATATGAAATTGGTATTTGTTCTCTATCTATACATTGAAAGATAATTGGAGAGTAATTCTTTCCTTGGGTCTTTCTCTCAAATCTGAGACTGGTTATTGATACGTATCTAACTTCTGTCTGGGAGTATTTCAATTCATATTTATCCATGATATAATTTGTGCTGTAAGTTTTACTCCATCACAGGTATTACAAGTATATTTATGGATCACAAGTAATTCAAATTATTTCTTTTGTAATAAATTCACAGATAAACAGTTTGTGCTGCTTGTTTTAATACATGAGGAAATGATTCAGAGGACAACCTAAATTATTCAAGCTAAAAGCAGGATGTCCTTTCATAAGTCATACCACAGTTATTTGCATAGCAAAAGTTTAACTTAACAAAGAGTCCTAAGTAGAAATTTTAGAATGAAATAACTGTATCTTTCAAAACATACATGAAACTGAAATGCATTTGGCATGATTTTTTATTTCTTTTAGGGTTAGGGTTAGGTTTATGGGGGCTTTTTACACTGCAGCACCTACATTTCTGTATGTGGAACATTTTCCTCAAGCAGGATTTTAGAAAACAGATAAATTTTGCTTTGTCATGGGGACACTAGAATATAAAGAACATGTAGATGTGTATCGTTAGAAGTGTATTTTACATGAAAATTGAAAAATACCAGAATTTAACCAAAATAGCAAAATCTTTAGCAAAAATTGGTGACAGAGTGTGTATTGTTATGAGAGAGAAGAAAATTTATTAGAAAACAAAGATGATATTGGGGCACAGCGTTAGGTTTCTCATTACTACTCTAAATAAAACATGTGTTATCACAAATAACAAATTGCATAATAGGCAGATTTTTATATAGCATTAAGATATTCATATGTTCAGTATTTCACCATTAAAAGCTACCTAGCATTAAGAAACTACTCTTATTCATAGTATTTTTTTGATTTTTGCTTTTAATATTTGAAGTGACACATATTAGTTAAAAATATTGATGACATATAATGTGATTAAATCCCTACATATATGTATTAAGTTAAAATAATTATCCATTTCTCTTAAACTTATATTTGTGTTGGAAATCTTCCAACTTACACAGACAGACAGATAAATAGATAGATAGACAGATAAACAGATGCAATAACAAATAATAAAATGTATAAGGAAGAGTTGATAGCTGAAATTTTATTGGCTTAATATCAGAAAGGGCTATCCATTATATTCTACTTTTTCAATTTAGTCAGTGACAACAGAAAAGTGAAGTTTTACTAATACATATTTTCCCTGCAGTGTGTATTTTAATGGCAAATTTTTCAAAGTAATGCTCACTCCAGTGAAGGTTTTACATTATTGACCATCAGCTCTTCCTTATTTACACTCTGCTCAAATACAGTTTTGACTCATGAGAACACACTTGTCTATGTTTTGCTGTGACAGTAAAATGACTTCTTGCTCCTTCGTGGAGTTCTCTGTCTTTAAATAAAATTCTTATGCTTCCTTACAAAAATAACTAATTTTACATTTTCATGACAAATTTTTGTAGGACATTGCACCATTTATAATAGTTAATTCCTCTAAATATTTCTTAAAATCATTATTGTGAACCACAAATTTACTATTTACCTAGAACATTTATTTTAAAACATCATTTATTTTAAATCAAATATAAATTAATTTACATATACCATATACCATGGCATTTAATGTGAAAGGAGCAGTCACGTTAATATTTATGATTTGTCATTTACTTTTACAAGATTTAAGATAATCCCTTTCATATAATAAAGTATTAAATTTAGTATTTTATTCACTGCCTTAGTTTTAACAATTGTCATTCTCTATACTAGGTATTTTAAATATGCAATTATACCGCTTACAAACTCCCCTATACAACAAATCACTTAATAATATTAGGTTGCTATTCACAAAAAGGAAAAACTTTAAAATCAGGCAAATATGTATTTTATTTTTAAAAGGTTCATATTAGGACTCAAAAGTATGAAGATTGGTTTATATTGTCCAAATATTTTTAACCAGTTCAAATAATTAGCTTTTTTTTTTACAAAAAGTCCTGAAATTTCCACCACAACAAGCAATTAATTATGCCACCTGAAGTATTATTATTAATTTTACAAAACAGTGGTATTATAGTATATGCTTATAGGCTAGAAATGTTGAAAAAGGATCTCAGTCAAGGAGAAGGGAGTTATTTCAGTGTTAGAAAGTAAATTTGAGAAAAAGCTTAGAATAAAATCTATTTTTAAGGAATAATTTGAGAGAACTCACCAAAATAATGCAAATGTCTGCCATAAATTGCAAAAAGAAACTAGAAAAAGTAGGCTCAGATTACATTATGACAAACACGAAAATCATCTTTGCAAATGAGATGTCTAAAAGACAGTCACACAAATACACAACCAAACAGAAAAGTTTCATCACTTGATGCATACTGTCTCAGCGAACAATGCATTCACATGATCTCAAATTCATTTCAGTCATTTTGGGTTATTTAATGACACTTTGGTTCATACAGAGAAAGAATACAACATCATATGGTAAAAATTTTCAGAAGCAAAATGAAAATATACTGACGTGTGAAAAAGTCCAGGCTGCTTGAAGAAAGCAACCCTGATTAGTAGCATGAAAGTGAAGAGCATGTGGAAACAATGCTTTGAAACGTGAAAATGAACAGCAATATTTTATTACTCATAGCTACTAACGAATTTATATGTTCAATGAAAAGTCTGGTTCTGCGGTATGAAAATTAAATTAAAATCAAAAGAAAAATCTCATCATGTGCTTTTGGACCATACTTAATAAGAATACCATGATTAAATAGCATTGCTGTTCTTCGAACATGCATGCTCAAAGAGAATGACACTCCTTATTTGTAGTCTGCCATACTCACTTGAAAGGGTATGAAAGTCTAGGTGCAGATGGTGACATTCATTCTCAGAGACTCACCTTCAACATCATACCCAATAGTCATCCCTTACGAAATGAGCTACTACTACGGCAACTACTGTGGTGGCCTTGGCTATGGCCTTGGTAGTTTCAGTAACCTTGGCTATGGTTATGGCTCTAGTTATGGACTTGGGTGCTATAGTGGTTTAGGTTATGGATTCTTCCATCCTTTCTGTGACAGATACCGGCCTTCTGGATTTTACTGAAAATACTGCCATATATAGTGGTCTGTTTGCTGACACAAGATCCATCACTCAAGCAGGCTCTCCTCACCTCTGATGTGCCCTGAAGACGTTTCTATAGCTCTTTTGTTGTGTCTGAGCATAGCACTCCAGTAACTCTGTGAACATTTAAACCTTTTATATTTCTCCAACAAATGAACATTTTACTCACAATTTTGGTACATTTATGTAAATTATTTAATGGAAATACAATTATACCATACAGTTACCATAGAGTTAGGTAGTTCTCTAAAAAGAAATAATAAAAATGTAAGGTAATGAATATACTACTTACCCTGGCTTGATCATTATTCCATGTAGGCATGAATTAAACACCACATTTTGCATCATCAATATATATGTTATTATGTTGAATGAAATTTTTTATAGAGAAATGAACTTATAAATATTTAGCTACTGACTTTCTTGTTTCATGTCTTTTGGGGTCATATATTGCTCCCTACTGATTTTACTTCTAGAGAAAAATGTATACTTAGGCAACCCCAATTTGAATAAATACTTTAAAATCCATCTACATAGTATTTAGTTTAAGAAACCATTTTATTCTGACTATGGTATTTAGGAAAGGCAATATTTTGGAGTATATTTGAGTGAAAGTATGTTAATTTAAGAGTATCACAAGATAGAGCTGTCCATGACTTGTTGCTCTTTCCTGGTTTTGTGACCCTTTCTAAGTGTCTTTATTTTCAAATTTATTTTATTCCTATATGCATGGGATCCATAATATGTACATTCATAATGGGGAATTAGTACATATATAACCATGCTATATTCACCAGTCTGTGTACTGATTTATTTGATTTAGCATTATGATTTCTAAAGGTGCGTCAACTGTGATACAAATTTCTGAAGTCCTATATGGCAGAGCAGCGTATTCCCTTGTGTATATCCACCCTGTTTTCTTCATTTTCTGTTGTGGGCATATTTGTCACTTCCAAGACTCAATTCTGGTGAGCTGTGCCATTATGAACATGGATGTGCATGTATCACTGTATTGCTATTTCTCATGAAACAATGATAAGGATCTTCATGCTGGGACTTCAGCCCCTGCTACATTTCAGATCACTCAACAAATTGTACTTTTCAAATGAGGTCAAAAGCATAAGAAAACTGTGTCACAGTCAGTGGTTATCCATTTTTACCATATTAACACCATATTACCATATTACCATTTTACCATATTACCATATTAACACACATGCAAGTTTTGTAATATTTGATCTTACTTTTCTTAACATCAAAAATACTGAGTGTTAAGTATGAACCAAATTTATACCTCTTTTGTCAATATAATTTATAATTGATATTCAGTACTCAATTAAACTTTGAAAGATGTTTTATTTTAGATTCTTTTTGGGGGGTTTCTTCTCCCAAATCTGAGACTGATTTTTGATATCTTGCTTCTGCCTTACAGCCTCCTGATCCTCAATTATACATTATATGATTTTTGATAAAATTTCATTCTATCACATATGGTGTAAATGTCTCCATGGGTCTCAAATAACTCTCTTGATTTATTTAGTATTGACTTGACAGATAAACAGTTTGTGGTTTTGTTTCAATACATAGCAAAGCAATTTAGATGATGATCACTTTCGTATTCCAGTAAAAACTAGGATCCTTTAAAAAATAATTTTAATACCAAAGTTATTTGCATAGCAACAAGTTTAACTTAGCACAGAAGCCCAAGGAGAGAATTTTACCTGAAACACATACATCTTTGAAAATAAATCAGTCACACAAGCTTAAGTAACACATGGTTTCTCTTATGTGAGAAACTCAAAGTCTAAATAAAGTGCAAAAGAAAAGTTAGATAATAGGGAGTAAGGAGACACATCTTTCTGAATGCGGAAAGGTCAAGAGATTGAAGGAAGAAGGCAGAAGGGCCAGGATAAAGGATGAAAAAAAAATTAAAATGTGTTATGTACATAATCCAAATTCACTCAGTGAATGCAAATATTATGTACTGAAAATATGAATACACAAATTAAAAAAAGGAAAATGGGTGGAAAGGGGAGGGAGTGAAGAGAAAGGGAAAAAACGTGTCTTAGTTACTTTTCTCTCATTGCTGGGGCAAAATATCCAAAACCCCAAATGAAGGAAAGAAAGGTTTATTTAGCTCACTGTTTGTGGAGGTTTCAGTCCACAACTAGTGGGCTCTAAGGCAGGGTGGCATGGCACCAGGGCAAAATTCAAGGCAGCAGCCAGAACAAAAGGGGGTGGGGGAAGAGCAAGCCTCTTTTCTTTATTTATATTGTACACAGGCCACACCCACACCAGGGCAAGTGTAGCAGTCATAAAATCACTTTCCCCTCCTCTTACATAGGATGAGGGTATTTACAAAGTGAGGACCCTGGCTCCCTGTTGAGTCTCTTAAATAAATTTCTAAACTTCTCAAGTTGACACAATGTATCAGTCATAACAATCTGCCCCTTGTCAAATTGCAAGCAGACACATTTCTTTAAACAGGTTTCCAGATACAAAGACATGCTTATTCTTACCATTTTAAAACTT
The DNA here is from genome assembly GCA_004363535.1 of Dasyprocta punctata. Lineage (NCBI taxonomy): Eukaryota > Metazoa > Chordata > Mammalia > Rodentia > Dasyproctidae > Dasyprocta > Dasyprocta punctata. The sequence goes on from RJWM01004687.1 coordinate 9,573, forward strand.
GAACATTATAACACAAATTTAATAATCCTTAAGGACCAGTATTAAGTTTATTAACATTATAATACATTAGAACCATAACATTCTTCCCCTAGCCCCCCAAATAATCATGCACATACTTTTTTATGGAAAAAGCATTTAGTTCATCTGCAAGAGTTGCCAAAGTCATAAGTTTTAGCACTGCTGAAAAGTCCAAGTCTCCTCAGAAATGTAAGACAAACTCCTCAGAAATGTAAGACAAACTGCAAGCTCCTGTACAAATGAAAACTAAGTTAAACACTTCCAACATACAGTGGCATAAGATAAAAAAAATTTCATTTCAAAAGTTAAGAGCAGGGAGATACAAAGGATTGGAACCAAAGCAGGTCCAAAATACAGCATGGTAAACATTAAGTCCTATAGTTCTATGTGAACAATTTGAGGCAATCTGTGGCAAATTATGAGCTCCATAAGGCTTGGTGACTCCATCCCATGGCACTTCTGGCAGTTACAGAGCCCAAGGCTTCTCTCTTAGACTGGCTTTGCTCCCTCCTTGTAGGTTTCCTTAGATGATCCACACTCCTGTCTTTTCCAAACTTCTGGGATCTCCATTGTACCTCTGGCTTCACACTCACAGCTTCACATCCTGCCCTCTCAGGGGCACACTGCCTGGCTTCCCAGGCCTCCTAAAATCGGGGTGGAAGCCTTTTTAAGCTCAGAACGCTTGCATTCTGCATGTACCTAAAACCAGAACCATGTGGATGACGCCAATGTCTGCTTCCAGTTGGAGCAGTAGCCACACTTTCTTCTATCTTAGCTGTAGGGGGTCAAGTGCCTGGATCGCTGGGCACTCTGAATCCAATTCTGAGGTAATTTTCTATGCCACTGCCATTCTGGAACATGGTGCTCTGTGGTTTTTGCCTCAAAGTAAAATTTTTCACTTTTGCAGTTTTGTGGCTGCAAATGTTCAAGACTTGTGGCTTTTTGTGATGCCTTCAGGCCATCTTTTATATTCTCCTGTCTCTTTTCAACAATCAAGATTTCCTCAGATCTATCGTTGTAGTCCACAGCTTTACTGCAGCTTCCTTTCTGGCCAAACTCACAAAGTTTTAAATCATCCTGTTGGTCTCTTTGCTTTTGATTCTCAACCAAATTCTGGCTAAAAGACCCCAACAATAGCCATGTCACAGCCTCATCATTTGATTGCCTTGAAATTTCTTCTGCCATATTAATTAGTCTACCAGCGTTACTCTTAGTCTCTGGCAAAGTCTAGAAGATGAGCAAACACAGACAAACTTTATGCCGAGCCATAACTTACACCATCTGGTGTTCAGCACCCAATACAATCCTTTCCAGCAGAAACCTCCTGAACCTGAACTTTACCAGCAGGATTTCTATCAACCTTCTGGTGTGAGCTCTGACCAGAATCTCCCATAGGGAACCTCCTAAGGCATTCCAGTTCTACTCCTTCAGGCAAAATCTCTGAACCTTTGCAAACACTTCCCACAAGCCATTCCCAAAAGTTCTTGAACCACATGGTCAGGTTACATCACAGCAATGACCTCACTCCTGGTATCAAATTCTGTCTTGGTTACTTTTATCTCGTTGCTGACACAAAACACCTGACACCCAAAATGAAGGAAGGAAAGGTTTACTTAGCTCACAGTTTGTAAAGTTGCAGTCCATAATTAGTTGGCTCCAAGGCAGAGTGGCCTGGTACTGGGCAATTCTTCAAGGCAGCAGCCAGCAAAACCAGCCAGAGCAAATGGAGGGGGATAGAAAGCTGCTTTTCCTCCTTTATATTGTACACAGGCCACCCCCCACGAGGGCAGGTGTAGCACTCACAAAATCTCCTTGCCCTCCTCTTGCACAGGATGAGGATGTTCACAAAGTAAGGACCCTGGCTCCCTGCTGAGTCTCTTAGTTAAATTTCTAAACCTCTCAAGCTGACACAATATATCAACTATAACAAAAATGAATTATGATGTGTTACATACATGTTACAATTCCCCACAAGGAATGTAAACATTGTGTATCACAATGATGCACTAACAATTTTTTAACAAGCAGAGATGATAAGCATATCTAAAACTACTATAAAATACATTTGATATTGACTTGATAATATTTTTCAATTAATGACTTTTTTGTGGAGACTGTACACTACAGCAACTACATTTCAGTGTATACAATGTATTCCTTAAGCAGAATTTTAGAAAACAGCTAAATATTACTTTGTCACAAGGATACTAGTATCTAAAGTGAATGTAGATGTGTATCAAATAGATGTGTATTTCACATAAAATTTGAAAAGTGTTAGAATTTAAAGAAATTAGAAGAAGGTCTAGCACAAAAAGGTGACAGCTTGTGCATTGTTATAGGATGGAAGAAGAAAATGTATTCATAAAACAAAAATGATATTGGAACACTGAGTTAGGTTTTGCAGTATTATACTAACTATAACATATGAATATTCTTAAATAATAAATCATTTAATGGAAAAATTTTCTATTTGTGTTGAAATACATTTTGTGTTAAGCAATCCACCTCAGAAGCTACTCAGAGCTGGGCATAGTGGTGCACTTGGGAGGATAAGACAAGAGGATCTCAGTGAATTCAAAGCCAGCTGGGGGGTGGGCCGTACAGGGAATTCAGGGCCAGCTTGAATTACAGAGCAAGACTTTGTTTCAAAATAAAGTTACTCAGGGCTGGGAGTTTGGCTCAGCAGCTTAAGTGCCTGCCTGGTAGGCGTGAGGTTGTGAGTTCGATTCCTGGTGCCACACACAAAAAAAATGTTACTGAGAAAATGATAAATTATACACACCTCCATTACATTTTTCTTCATGTTTTGATTTGTTTTCTTTTTTACTTTTAATTTTTTAAAATGACACATAGTTGCTATACACACCCATGAAGCATAACGTGAATGATTAAATTGATGCAATTATCATTTTCTTTTTATCATTTATTATATTAACTGTGTATGAAAATCTTTCAAGTCATAAATGAATGCATAAATGAACATAATGAAATGCATCATAATAAATCTATTTATAGAACTATACTTAATCTACTTTAGTGTAGAAAATTAGAACTTATTCTTCTTATCTGTGTTTTGATAATTATCCAACTTTGTTCTGTCCCTCACCACACCACACTTCTTTGCTTAGTGGCACAAATTTAAAAATGTTTGAAATAAAATACAGTGAAACCTTGGATTGCATGAAACTTGCTCTGTGTGTGTTCCACAAGATAAGCAAACATTTCTAATAAATCTTAACCTGATAAAGGACTGATGCCTTGCAGTATGTGATGCCAAATGTCACATGACTACAACTGAGTCAAGGGTGTCCCCTCTCTCTTTGTCTCTGTCTGTTTCTCCCTCCCTCTCTCTGTCTGTTTCTCTCCCTTCCCCCTCTCTCTCTCTTCTCTCTCTCCCTCTCTCTCTCTCTCTCTCTCTCTCTTACTGTTGGATTGTAGTTAATCATCTCCCAACAGCAAAAGGTTAAGGAGCAGATTCCCTGTGCACAGGAGGAGAAAAAGAACAAAAACATGAAGGAATCTCACTTCAAATGAGATTAGGGAGATGTGTAAAATGTGGAAAACTGCAAAATTTTGTAGAAAAGGACCGCCCAAAGAAGACAGCAGCACTGTGAGTGATTACTCTTTTTAACCACAATGTGATGTCACATTTCCATGAAATTTTCAAAAGGAAATAAAAGCAAGTGTCATTGAATAGGCTCCTTGTTAAAAAAAAAAATTCCATTGATCCCACAGATACCTGTGATTCCATTGTTGGTTGAGAAATAACCCTCCCCTCTCTTGTCTCTCTTACACTAGCAATGAAGGTTGTCAAGGGTAAGTGCAGGTTAATTTGTTTATTTTCCATTATATTACTAGATTATATTACGGTATTGCAATTTTTATATGAAGTTTTGGTGGTTTGTGGAATGAATCCCCTGAGTTTCCATTTTTTAATGGAGAAATTAGCTTTGATATACAGTGTTTTGGATAATGAATGAGTTTGCAGAACGAATTGTACTTGCAAAACCAGGCTTTACTGTAATGGAAAGCCAGATACCACATTAGTCAGGATACCAAATATCCTGACACTAGACAAATGTATGCCAACTCAATCAACTTCTATGCACAACGATGGAGTCTGGAATAGGAAGGGACTTGAAATAAATCTGCTTCAAGAATATGATGTAGACTGATTATTTGATGAAATAAAAATGGAATGCAATGAAATGCAAGTGATTCATTTTCAAGTGTAATGTCTTAATAACAAGGGCACTGTTCCAAATTAAATAAGAAGAGAAACAGATACATGTACTTTTCCATGAACGATGATGTTCAACTGAAAATTCTTTGCAGGCACATTATTTCACATAATTTTCTGTAGTAATATGTTTACATACTATCTGCTTATATATGTGTTGTAATCACCAAGAAATAGTTTCAAAATTGTCTTTTCGACACCTAATTATTCTAATTTAGTTAGGGGCAAAGAAGTTAAAGTGACATACAAAATATCACTGAGTACCAAAATACATATTTGCAAAGTTTTTTTTAAGTTACAAGAGAATTTCCATAACTTCTCTTTCCTGTTTTCAAATGTTTTCCTTTTAATTGATTGTTGACTGATAGGATATCTCCAGAAATGAACTTCATCATTATTATGAGAAAATTAACGACAAATCTTATGGACTGATTTTATTCATTTTTTGATTTTTAAGAATAGAGTAGATATGAGATATAACACTTTATATTTAAACAGAGAAAAATGATATCCACAGCCTGCAAATTTATATTTATGCATAAGTCTGTACAAATGCCACTGATTTTAATATTTTCTGTATTTATCTTTTCCAATCCATTTTTATTACTGTATTCTATATTAGAACACTGTAAAAACCTCATAAATAACCTCATAGTCCCAAATTCTGTAATGAAATGCACACTGTGGGAAAATAGGTATTCATAAAATGTGACTTTTCTTCTGTCTTCACTTAGAACAAAAATATAGAATATAATGCATGGCTCATTCTGTTAATAAGGCAAGAACACTTAAAACTGTCAATTTTTCCTTATTTACATCCTGCTTAATTATTTTGCCTCATTGAAGATGCCAATTTCAGTACATAAATCTGAGAAAAACTTGCATTTGTAGCTAATTACACAATGATGCCTGAATCTACTATCTCTGTCTCTATCTGTATCTCTGTCTCTGTCTCCCTCTCTCTTCCCCTTTCCATCTCTCTTTGTGTTATCTTTTTTTATAGCATTCCTATGCCTACTTCTAGATGCAACTCACTTTACATTTTCATCAATATTATTTTGCAGGATATTGCATGTTTTATAATATTTAATTCCAACCCACACTTTTCTTTCTATAGTCTTAAATTCTTTATTGAAAAGCCCATATACATTTATATACAAATACAGTATAACATATGATTTTATGCAATAGTAGCAGTACCTTTTACATTTTTGATTTGTTGTCTCCTTGTGTAAAATTATCATAATCTTTTTCACATGATAATATCTCAAAGTAGATATTTAATTGAATGTATTACTTTTAACTATTATCTATATTAATAAATTTGAATATGAAATTATTCCTTCATAGAAGTTTTTCATACACAATAAATAGTTTAGGAAAATCAATTTGGTATTCTAAAACAAGAAAATTTTGAGAATTGCACAAATATGCATTTTACATTAAGAGGTATTACATTGGGATTTAAGAATAAGAACATTGGTTCCTAGTGTCAAATGTTTTTAAACCAGTTGAAGTAAACAGTTCGTTGAAAAAAAAAACCAAAAAGTCTTAACAACAACAGAAAACTAATTATTCTACCAGGGTTAGTGTTAATTTTACAAGTAAATAATATTTTAGTAGGCGCTTGTGGACTAGGATATTTGAAAGAGGCTCCAAGGCCAGCAGAAGAGTTATTTCAGAGTTGAAAAGTAAATCTAATAAAAGGCTTAGAATAATACTCGATTTCTAAGGAATAGTTTGAAAGAAATCATCTAAATACAGTAATTATCTACTGTAAGTTATGGGAAGATGCTAGAAAAGGTAGGCTCTGATTATTATGACAAAACTTGAAAACTATCTTTACAAATGAAATGTTTACACACAACAGTCACACACAAATACGCATCTCATAGAAAGTCTTGTATTTTTTGTACATGTTCACTTTGCAAACAATGCATTCTCATGACCTCCAATTAATTTCAGTTTTATATGATTATTTAGTGATTTAGCTGATTCATACAGAGAAAAAATTCAACATTTTAAGGTAAATATTTTCAGAAGAGAAGCAGCATTATATTCAGAAGTGGAAAAATTTTTAGGTTATTTGAGGAAAAGGAGGCTGCTTTCTTGAAAGTAAATTTAGAGGCATGCGGACACTGAAGCTTTAAAAATATGTGAATTGATGCTAATATTTATCTACTAGTAACTTCTAATACCTTTTTATGTTCAGTACAAAGCATGGTTCTGAGTTATAAAAGTTAAGTTCCATTCAAAGGAACAATATCTTCATATATCTTGGACCAACTTAATAAGCATTGCATGACTAAATAGTGCTACTGTACTTTGAAAATAAATTTTCAAATAGAATGACACACCTTTGTAGTAATTTACCGCACCCACACTGAGAAAGCATAGAAGTCCAAGTGAAGATGGTGATACTTATTTTCAGAGATTCACCTTCAACATCAAACCCACTCTTCAACTCCTGACACTATGAGTTACTACTATGACAACTACTATGGTGCCTTGGCTATGGCCTTGGTGGCTTCAGTGGCTGGGGCTGTGGCTATGACTCCAGCTACGACCTCGGGAGTTATAGTGGTTTTGGTTACAGCTTCTTCTCTCCTTTCTATGACAGATATTAGTCTTCCAGATTTTACTGAAAATACTGCCATATATGTTGATCCATTTGCTGATCCAAAATCCATCTCTCAAGTTGGCTATCTTCACTCGTATTGAACCATGAAGACTTCTTCTTTATGGTTTCTGTGACACTTCTGACATGCAAATCAAATAGATCATCTTTATACACATCCTGAGCATTGTTTCATTTGTGTTTGTGCACCCAAATGCATTTTACATTCATTTTGACACATTTGTATATTGGTTTTAGGGATTTTTTTTCTCATGGAATCATCATCATCCTGTGCTCGCTGTCTTCTTAGCAGACAATCGGAGGGACACACAGAGCTATGCTAGAAAGCTTCAGCCGCCATCCAGATTCAACTTTTCAGGCTCAGTTCTTCTTTGGTCTGAATGGTAAAATATCAATAAATTGTTTTAAATCAGTGTTCCTGCACATTTTTAAAATAAACTTTGGTTGATTAATCCATAAAAAGGATTGTCATGTAGGCTTTCATATAAATTTTTTACTCGAGACTAGGATTGGTTGTTGTTTTAAGCTTCTGATTCATACACCTTAAAATGACTAATCATCAAAGTTTATTTACCTACAATGTGATTTCTAACAAAACTTGTACTAAACAGGATGAGTTACAAGAGTCTTCATGGATCTAAAGTAATTTTCAGTAGCTCTTTAGTGATGTGCTGGTGGATGGTTTGTGCTGAAATTTTTTTATGACTTAGTGAGAGGAGGAATGATTTTGTGTCCAGTCTCATTGATTGAATGAAGAATGAGGACTCTTCAAGCAATTGTATCAGTTAGTTATGTAACAACTAATTAAAGCAGCAAAAGAACTTTAAATAGTAGAGAATCACTTATAGGAAATAATTGGTAAGGTTTAAAAATACAAGTAAATTTTTTTGAAATACAACTGATTTTGTCTTCATGATTCTTTAAAATTCATGACCAGTTTGTGGAGGTCCTGTATAAATTAGCACCCACTTTTCACAATTTACAAAGCTTTTCATAAACAGAAGTTAATTTGGGGCAAGAACCACAGGATTTAAAAAACACAGAAAGATGTATCTTATAAACCCATACATACAGCACATGTCCTTTTCAAAAAAGCAAAAATTTAAACAAATCACACAATGTTATAGCAAACAAGAAAGCAACGTGTACCTGGTTACAAGAAAAAGGAAAATATGCATTTTTTCACTTTTGAAGCCTGACGCAGTGACACATGTCAGATGCTGTAATACCAGCATCTGACTGACAAGGAGGAAAAGGAATGCATACAGAATCAAGTTTTCAGGGCTTGGTAGCTGAATACAATTTTTGCATTAGGTTATATGAAAAGAGAAACAGGTATGCACTTCAATAGAAAGTTTTGTTTCAGACCACTGAGGTTCTATTTCCATTTTGATTGCCAAATAAAGACATCTTGCTAGTAGAATATTTTTTAATTTATATTTTCATGTAATCTCATATTTCCCATAGTGTCTACCAAATATTAATTATAGCTGTCAAGAAACAACTTGAACTTTGTTTTCTGCAAAGGTACACTGCATGTTAAGTATCTTTCCAAAATTTGTTTGAGCATCAAACTATTCAGAAAAATTATTTACAAATATTTTAAGTTACCATTGTCTTAACTCTGTTTTTCAACATTTATTCTTTCCTTTCAATTGATTGTTCAGTAAATATAATTTTGTAGATATGTACTTCAGTTTTATTTAAACAGATGAAAAGTAATGAGAAATCTTGTATTGATAAAATCTGATACTGTTCTTTAAAAAAAAATCTTTAAATAAAGTTAACCTAAAGGCATGTAGTACATTAAATTGAATCAGGAAAAATAATACCTGTGGTCTCTATATTTTCACTTATACATAAAATCTGTATAATGTTATTAATTTTAATGTTTTCATTCATCTCTCTGCTCCGTTTTTCTTATTTCTTTCTATGATAGCACAATGTCAAACCCTCTCAAATGTCCCCCTCACTCTTAAGAATTTTTCCTGCAAACAGCATTGCACAGAAAATACGCGTTCCTACGATACCGCTGGAATAGAAGTTCTGACTCACATTTGACAGAAGCCTGTATCATTTCCAGCCTTCAATTTCCTCTCACTTAAACTCTTTGCTGTACTTGAAATAGTTTACTCCCTGAAGATACCCCTTGCTAACAAATTTTCTTTGATAATAAAATAAAACTTTTGTTCCTTGTTTGAGGTTGTCCCTCTTTTTCTAGGTCATAGAATCCTTTGCTGATTTCTGGGTTCAAATAATTTATATTATTATAGATATTTTATTGCCCATGATAGTTTTACTTGTAGTGTAGTACAGTATAGTGTAATGTAACATAGGGCAGATATTTTACTGGGTCTCATTAATTTGCCCATACTTGGCTTGAACTTGCAGACCTCCTGCCTGAGGCTCCCAGAGTGCTGGAGTAACAGCATGCACTACTACACCTAGTGGCTGTTTTAGACTCCTCACGCTAAAACTCTATTGCATAAATCTCTGTGCTTTGAGTAAGCCACTTAAAACTTAATTCTTCCCCAAAGAATTAAAGACATTATACTACTGTGATACATACTTATACATGTGTGTAACATCACTATTTGTAATATCTAAATCTTAGAAGCAGTTTATTTGTCCATCAGTAGAAGAATGGATTAAGAAAATATGGTATTTACATACCACAGTGTAACACTATACTATAAAGAAAAAGAAAGTTGAGTAATTTTAAAAAATGAATGTATCTTGAGACCATAATTTTAAGTAAAATCAGACACATGAGCTCAAATATTTCATGGTTTCTCTTATATTAGAAACCCAAATTATAAATAAACAGCAAAATAAAGAGCATAGGAAGTTGCAAGATAGATCTTTCTCATATGGGAAGGGGGTAAAGAGATGGAGGGAGGGAGAGGGGAGGAGAGGGAAATGGGTAGACAAAAGGAATTAAGTAGCATTTTGTGCATGGAGCAACTTCCCACAAGGAATGTAAATTATACGTACTGCAAACACAGGCTAATGAAAAATAAAAATAATTTGTATGAGTATTTCTGCTAAGAAGTCTCCAAATTTAATAAAAGTATACTTACTTCCCCAAGCACCAACCCAGGAATATAAAGATAAGATTCATTCCTTCACAGTGTTCGTGCACCAGTTCAAGCAACCATTTCACAATGAAAATAAGAGGAAAAAATAATTCTTCAGGAGGAGAAATATGAATTTAATAAAAGCATTTTAGTAGATTTTGAAGTCTAGAATGGTTATGGGGGCTCTGAGGAGAGAGGAAGGCATGCTTTCAGAATGAAATATTCTGAGCTGAAGATTTTAGGGAACAAATTGAGAGGAACCACTGGAGTGATTATATCACATAGGATTTCTTTGAAGACAAACAAAAATTATGACAAGTCATGAAAATCATCTTTAAAAATGAAAAGAAAGTTATATAAAGGATCACCACACTAATACATAAACATGGAGACTTACCATGTTTGTCCTTTTTGCCATGTTCTATCTGAAAATAGAAATTGATCGAATATCAAATTAATTTCATTCATTTAAGGTTACTGAATAATTTTGTAATTTTTTTTATTCATAAAGGAGGGAAGGGCCTATCTTTAGGGGAAACTGAACTAGAATCAAAATGGAAATACCATTGATAATGGGAAACATCTCAGAATAACTGAAGAAAGGAGCTTGATTTCTAAAATAGAAGTATAGACACTGGAAAAAAAGCTTTGAAGATTTATACTAATTATTCAATAAAAGCTTTATTCTGAACGATGATAATAAAACTAAGTTCAAAGGAAGAATGCCTTCATTTATGTTTGGGACTATCTTTAATATGAAAAGAATGTCTTAATAGTATTGTTTTTCACCCACAAGGGTTTGCTAAGAGAATGACACTCCTTTGTTCTGATTTACCACACCCACACTTGAAAAGTATAAAAGTCCAGGTGCAGATGGCAATATTCATTCTCAGAAACTCTCCTTCAACATCAAACCTACTCCTCAACTCCTGACACCATGAGCTACTACTACGGCAACTACTATGGTGGCCTTGGCTATGGCCTTGGTGGCTTTGATGGCCTTGGTGGCTTTGAAGGCCTTGGCTACGGCCTTGGTGGCTTCCGCGGCCTGGGCTATGGCTATGGTTCCAGCTATGGCCTTGGAGGCTATGATGGTTATGGCTACTTCCATCCCTCTTTCTGTGGCAGATACTGGCCATCTAGATATTACTGAAAAAGGTCATCATTTTTTAAAACGTGGGATGCTGAGCTAGTTGTATTCATCTAGTGCATTTATTTGAAGAAGAACTCTGTATGCAGTGCCTCTGTTTGGAACACTGGGGATCCATGTCTCTTCTCAAGGCTTCAATTACTCACCTTGCCTGTTGTCTTCTCTTCTCAATTATGATGTGTTGGCTTTTTGTTTTCTCTACTTTTATGTGTCTTTAGTTATATCCTAATAAACTTTGTTTTTGAGTATAGAGTATGCATTTATTTTTATCTATTAAATCCAACAGATTTTTATGATAACAAATCCTTAGAGATAATTGTTCATCTGGATTTTACTGAAAATATTGTGCTTGATGATCTGTCTGCTGTTTGAAAACCATCACTAAACCTGCCATCCTCACCCCTGCTGTGCTACAGATGTAAAGATTTCTTCTTTTTCCTTTCTTTGATTTGTCTGGGCATGTTAATTCAATAAATATTCTTTGTTAACACTTTGAACTTTGTTTCACCTCCGTGTTTTGCACTTAGTTATTTCACTTGCAATTTTTGCACATTGGGCAATACTTTTTTCTGAAAAATGTTTTCTCTGTAGAATCATCAACCTTCTTATATCTAATGATACATACTTTTAGCCTTAGCTCTTTTTTAATAGGGTATATGTTCAGCAATTTCTTTTTTTAATGTGACATTCTGCAGAGCTAAATATATTTAGACATCTGTAATCTTAAGAACATATGAGCTCTTGGTCCAGGTAATCATTAATTTCATGAGCCATCAAATCTGACCTGAATATCACAGACAAGAGAATTTTTAAAGCACAATCACCCTTTAAATACCATCTTTTTGTGAGCTTTACACTGAAGACTTGCTTATGCCCTCCTTATTGTTGAAGCATGTGATCTTGTGGCCCTCATCAGTTTCATCTGCATGAAACAGAAACAGATATAACCAGGGCTTCACTCCAGCTTCTATTCCCCTTCAGAGACTCCAATCAGATTCTGTTTTAACAGTATGACAGCCTGGGAATAATCTTCATACACATTCAGTGATTCTTCACTCTTTTATCATTTACCGTTTACCATTCAACATTTCATGCTTAACCTTCATTTCACTACACATTAGGCATATTGACAATTTACTATGAATCATGGTTTCTACAATGTTTTTGAATGTTTAATATTTGTAGTGGTTCCTTGTTTATCACTAGAAAGGGATTGTTCATGGTCTTCTTTGAAAGCTGCTGCTTCTGATTGATTGCCGGCTGTGTCTTTGTGTGTGCTGATACCTAATCCTCAGCTTTTAGTTATACAAGGTGTGATTCTCAATACAATATTCATTTACTTTGGTAAGTGAATGAATTCTTCATGATGCTCATGTAATTCACAATAGTCTTTCAGTATTTTCTCATAAACTAACATTTTTGGCTTAATCATGTTTACAGTTTTGAGAAATAAATGATTTCTGTGGTCTCACTGAATCAAGCTAGAACTAGAACCATTCAGCCAATCAGTCAATCATTCAATCAATCATTTCATATGCAGTCATTTCTATTGTACTAAGGTGAGTTGAAAAAGTAATCAGAAATATTAGAACCTCAGTTACAAAAGAACAAAAAAATTTACATGTTCTTAAAACTATTTAAAAAGCAACTGGCAAATCTTAATAATCTTTCTTAAAATGATGTCTGCTTTTATTACTTTTGCTATTATTAGTCAATTTTTTTTACTAAGCACAACTTCGGGGAACAACTTATATTATTCTGTGGCAAAGACTAGTTATTGAAGAGCACTGAAAATACAGTAAAAATAGCCCCACTTAACAAGTAGAATACTATTGAAAAAATATTAGAATTGAAGGAAATACAAGAAAGCAGTGGTCTGAGAAGAGAGCTACATGTGCATCGTTAGAGCAACGAAATTGAGCTAGAGTTAATTTGGGATATCCTGCTGCTTAAAGCATGTACATATCCTTAAATAATGATGATCTTGAAAAGGTTTTCATTGTATATTGTGATAAGTATTGAAAGAGAAGCAGTACAAAAAACTTTGTTTTAGAGAAAATATATGTCAGATAAAGATTTTCTCTTGACATTTGCCAAAGCATTCTGAATGTAAATTCTATATCAAGGATGGATTTTAGAATGAAAAAAAATCAAGTTGAAGTAGATACATTTTAAGAATATCCTACAGGGCCCAGGGATTTAGCTCAGTGGTGTAAGTGCCTGCCTCAGGTGCGAGGCTGTGAGTTCGAAAAATAAACCAATAAATAAAATAAATAAGAATATCCTACAGACTGGTTAAATGAGTCACAGTGATGTACAAGAATGTCACTTGAGTCAAATATTTAGATCTAATAATCTGAATAAAGCTAATCATTCTTAGTTTTGTGAAAAATAGAAATGGATATATATTTGGGCAGGAAATTAATGAAAATTTATTTCTGACTATTTTCATCTACCTCATCACAATGAATGCTGAATAAAAATATCCTGTAGGCAGGATGTAATTTGATTGATGTGTTTTGGTAATATCATGGTAATATGATTTCTACTTGTGAATTATTATGGTGACCAAGAAACACCTTAAAATCTGCCTACTACACAACTAATAATTACAACCTAACTCAGAATTCAAGAGTCAAATAAACTACCCTGAAACTCGCTTGAACTCTAAAATGTTTATTTTCTCTTAAAGTAACTAAGTTATCATTGGTGCATTCTTATTTCTGCTTCCAAATATCATTCTATAGTAATTGACTGTTTGGATATTAAAGTAAAAAGAAACAGACTTCATAAACATTTAAACATACACAAAACATAACAAGAAATCTTAGACATTAACATCACTGCTTTTCAATTTTTTTGAAAAATGAAGTTGACCTAAATGCATAAAACAGTATACATTTATATAAGGGAAGATAATACACACAATTTGTGTTACATTTGAGTGAAACATCTGCAGGAACACTACTGATTTTAGTAGTAAGTTTTGTGTTCATCTTTCTAGCCTGGTATCTTTACTTCCTTCTGTAAGAGGTCATGTAAAAGCCTCCCAAAGCTACCGTTGCTCTCATCAGTTTACCACATGATATACTCTGCCCAGGAAGGACACATCGCTAAAACATCAGTTTTTTGATGACTTTGCCTAACACAAACCATGGGATGTAATACATAGGCAACCCTGGTCATAAGGCAGTGATTTACACGAATTAACTATTATAAGAGTTGTAATGTCTTGAAAAAAATTTTTTCTACATGTGAAACACAAGTCAATCCAGAAAGCAGCAAAGCATTTTGTGAAGTAAAATAAGAAGGGGTCTCTGCAAGGAGAAAGAGATTTAGTTAATCATCAGAGTCAAAAGTAAGCAAGGTGCAACTTTGGAGAAGAAAACATTGGAGAAGGTGTGTAGTGCTTAAGTGAGAAATGATTGATGATTGGAAATTTTATTGGCCTATGAACAAATATGAAAAGAAATGCATTGCTTTTCTATCTTTCTTGAGTGTCAGTTTGATAATCTTCTAAGCACCTTTGCATTTAAAAGACAATATTCTGTCCTGTCATAAAGTTATTGAGGTCTCGATTTTCAAGTTTTTTTCCAATCATAGTTTATGGTGCGTAATTACTTTATTAAGGTGATGAGGCAGCATGACTCTTCTTAGGTGAATCCTTAATACTGAATTTTCAGCTGGGTATGGAGGCACATTCCTGTATCCCTGCACCTCTGGGAGGTCGATACCATATGATGGAGACCAGCAGCTTGTGCATCTACTTGACTTAGTGAGATCATGGCTCAGTATAAAAAACAAAAAAGTAGGGGTTTTAGTTCAGTGTGAAGGTCATGAGTTGGATCTTTAAGGTTTTGCTAAGTTGTCCAGGCTTGCTTTGAACTTGGCATCCTCCTGCCTCATATTTCCAAGTATCTGAGGTTTTAAAGGTGTGCCATTAGCCAAATTCAAACTGTCTTTTTTTATATTTATTTTTGAAAAAAAATATGCTAGTATACGATTTTGCTATATTATGTATAAATACATGATGGCTGTTTGAACATAGACACATTGCATCCATATTCTTTACACCACCCCTGTCAGATGCATGCTAACATTTCTTCATCCATTCATCTGTTGATGGGCTATAGTGTGCTTCCAAGATTTATCTAGTGTGAATTGTGCTGCTATAAATACGATTTCATACATACCACTGTAACACGATGACTTCACTGCTTTTAGGAGGATATCCACAAGATGTATAGAAGGGTCAAGCACAATTTTTATTTCTCAATTTTTAAGTACTCATTATATTGTTTTCCATAGTGGTTTTACTAAACTAGTTTTACTGTTCTAATGAAATTGAAGGGTTTCTTTTTCCCCACAACCTGGCCAGCATGTTTCTTATTTGAATGCCTGATGACAGTCATTCTTTCTGGACTGAGGTGAAATCTTAATGTTGTTTTGATTTATAATACCTTACTAATGTTTTCACTGAACAACTTTCCCCTATGGAATACTTACTTCACATTTCTTCCTTATGCACAGTACTCTCTCATACATTGAATTACAGTGTCTTCAGGAGAGATGAATTTTTCTTGGTACAAGTTACAATTTCATTCTGAAATTTCACAGGATGGGATATTTTAGTCACTAAGAATACTAAGAGAAATGTATTTGTCACAAAATTAAATGTTTCACGTGAGACCTAGGCTATGCTCAATATCATTTTTCATTATTAAGATTCTTCAGAGTTGTAAGAGAGTGGGGTCTTTTTGGTGCCATCATATTTTGTTGAATTATTAGGCTGCACAAACAAGCTGTAGACAAAATAGATGGCAGATGAGGAAATGAAGGTAAATAGACTGATGGATGATATAATTATTCTGTCTCTGGTATGCTGATACTGTTTGCTTTCTTAGAAGTCAAAGGTATTTTCATGTATTAACTTCTGCCCTTGCTGTAAATCAAATTATTCTTCTAGGGTTTTGTAGCAGTTTGATTCTGCTATCTTTTTCTTATTCAGATCTTCATAGCAATTTTCCCAGGACTTGACCTTGCCTTTCTGTCTTCAACAATAAGACTACCTGTTTTGTTGTTGCTTTTTTGTTTGTTTTATGATAGCAAAGTTTCACAATTATTAAAGGTATAAAAATAGGCTCTGCACAATGAGTTTGGGACCAAATAAACTTAGGGGTAAAAAAGTAAGAAAAATATAAAAATTACAGCTGACAGCACATGGGCTACCATGAAGGCCCACAAGAACCAAAACTGGTTGTTAAAATTATATTCCACGTTCGTCTTCTTCAGATCTCTCTTCTTAATCAATCTTGACTCACACAATGTCTTGTGTTTCCTTACCTGCCATTCACTCAACTACATCAACATTTTGTGCTTCATAACTTGCAGCTGATTATCACAAGTGATTGAAATGCACCCAAAAAAGGAAAATTTTAGTGTCATTGATTATTGGTCTTGGTAACAGAGAAGTTAGAGATGATCATAAGAGAGATACTCACTGACACTCAAAATTTTAATTTTTTAACCAATTCAGTAGCAATTATTTATGCTACTTCAGTGAACATACAGGCAAGCTTATGATATGAAACCTTATTTACTAATAAAAAAGAAAGATGAAAATACAACTAACATGAACTTAAATATTTTTATTCTTTGTATGTCATGTTTTCATTTTTTATACATCTAAATACCTTCAAATAAAATGGTGCAATTTATGAATTGTTTTCCAAATTACAGAAACAAATTGTCACTCTGGGTACACATGTAAGATAATTGGCAATAAATTGACTATAACTGAAATTGTGTGATGTTTAACTAGGCTTAATTACACTTTGTTAAGTAATTCTTTATTTTTCTACCTCAAAGGTGTACATAACTGCAACAAAGTTACAATTTCTACCAAGAAACATATATACAATAGGACTTACTGAAAATAGAAAGATACAACAAAGTTGGCATATTCAGAAATGAAATAATTCTTCCGAACTTTGTAAAACTGATTGAGACTGCAACTAATTGAGCAAAAGCACAACAGATGGGGTGAGAAGCATATGTCTTGTTTACGATGATGATAAAGGATACATTAAACTGATAGAAAGTGAATAAACACTAAAGTCCATAATTAATATCAAATATTAAGCCAAACACTAAAGTCCATAATTAATATCGAATATTAAGCCATTTGGAAAGATTCAAATAAAAACTAAGTGCTTTTCTCCACTATGTATATCTAAAGATATTGAGAAGAAAAATGGTAGAGAAAAATTAATGCTTAAAAATATTTTCTTTTTTTAATGATGACCATTCATTTAGGGGTAAGATGCTATTTTAGTGTAGCTTTAATTTACATTTCTCTAATGGCAAGTGATGTTGAACTTTTTTATATGTGTACTGGTCATTTCTATTTCATCTTCTGAGAAGTGGCTATTCACTTCAGCTCAGAATTTTGATTAGGTCTTTTATTTTGTGGGATATTTTTTAAATTCTTTATGTACTGTATTATAGCTGTTAGTCTTCTGTCTGTTGAATAGCTGGCAAAATTTTTACCCATTCTGTAGACTGTCTCTTTACTCTGCTGGTTGTTTTCTTTGTTATACAGAAGACTTTTAAATCAAGGTTCCATTTATTGACTCTCCATGTTATTTCTTGTGTCAATGAGGTTCCATTCAGAAAGTCCCTGCCTATGTCTATGTCTTCAGGAATTTTACCTATTTTATTTTCCAGCATTGTGTTTCTGTTTTAATGTGTAGATTTTTTTTTTTTTTTTGGTACCGGGGATCAAACTTATGACCTCACACTTGCCAAGCAGGCGCTTATGCCACTGAGCTAAATCCCTGGCCCTTAATGTGTAGATCTTTGATCCATTTTTATTTTAGTCTAGTATGTGATCGAGTCATCCTCCTCCTTGGTGTCTTCCAAAAAAGAGTTAAGCAGTATACTGCAGGGATACAGGCATACTCATGTTTATGGAAGCACAATTTATAACAGCTAGATCTTGCAAATAGCACGCATGTTCATCAATATATGAATGAATAAAAAAAGTGATAATTATACACAATGGAATACTAGAGTGCCATAAAGAAAGGTAAGCTTGAGGCATTTGTAGGAAAATACATCCAACTTGAGAACATAATGTTAAATGAAATAAGTCAGACACACTTTTAAATAAATGTTCCATAGTTTCTCTTACATGACAAACCCAGAATATGTATATTTATGCAACAAAAATAGACACAGTTAATATAGCAGTATAACTAATATAGATACAGATAACAAAACAGATAAATAGGAAGGAGGGAGAACTTCAAATAAATCAATGAATTATCAATTCTGTTGATTCAAAAATATTTTAAAATAACAACTTTTATTAAATATAGTTTCTTATTTTGTTACAAAAATATTTCATATTTATAGAAGTGTTTTTATTTTTCTTTTTTAATATTTACTTGTATTAGGGCCGGGAGTTTGGCTCATTGGCTTAAGCACCTGTCTGACAGGAGCAAGGCTGTGAGTTCAATCCCCAGTGCCACAAAAACATAAATACATAAAATATTTACTTTTATTACATTGAATAAAAATTTTAAAAATTAATAAGAAAACACTCTCCCAATTCTGAAATATTTTCACAAAATGCAAACTCTTTTTTGTCTTATTTTAATGACTGACATATAAAGAATGAATTTTAAAAATACATATTCCATAATAGTCAAGCATTGTGAACATAAGCCATGAGTACAAAAACCACACAATGTATCCAACTTTTGAAAGTAAAGTGATGATAAAAAAAGATAAAGATTCAGTAATTTCAAAGCATTTATAAGTAGAATCATATTTTGCAAGAATATAATGAATTTTTAGAGAAAATTTATCATTCCATCTGTTTTTTATTTACAAATAACATTTATAAGAATTATTACTGAATATATTATTCTATGTAATTATTGTGTATGTATTAAGATATTTACAAAAAATTGTTTTAAATTAGAAATTAAAGTTTTTGGAATTACTAGGTTTGCCACCAAAACATATTTTCCCATAATATTTCTGATTACTTAAGGTTGCTTAAGGTTCTGATTGCTTTGGATGGCTTTTTACTATGAAATGCCACTTTTACCTAAAGCATATTTTCCTGTTTTTAACTAAATGTTTCTCTTTCTGAGATGACTATGGACCAAGTCGATGGATTAATTCATTAGAATTCATCATAGGTGCTAAAATATTTATGCAGACCTTTTCTGTGTTAAATAAAATCAGATAGGTTTATTAGAGTGTGATACTATTTCACTTTCTCTAATGTTAAAAAATGAAAGTCTTAAAAACATTATCTTCAAAAATTCAAAATCTCAGCTTTGTAATGTTTCCTTTTATCTCTGATGAGCCATGCAACTATTGCCAATTTGCCTTAATGTATCTATATGCTATCTATTGCCAAAATAATTCTTTGATAACAAATCTCTTCAAACTTTAAAGGCTTAAATAATAAGCATTTATTTCTCAAAGAGTTCCAGGTCTGATGGGTGGCTGTGCTATATACAGGTGGCATAAAATTCTCTTGGCTGTAATGATTGAAACAATTGTACTCATTTTGACTCTCACACACTTTTAGCAAGTAAATCCTGACATATTCTCAGGTTAGTGCTGAGAAACAAGGCATAAAATGGCTGTCAGTAGAAAAATATTATCAAATGTTTATGTGGTAAATATTTTTCAAGCTTCTACTTGAATAATATTTGAGTTACACTGATCAAGTAAAAGTCTTTTAGCTATCTTAAATCCAGAAGAGTAAGACATGGATAAAGGATGTGGATATACGGAGACAGGAATTATTGAGACTATTACTGACCTGATTCCCATAGTATCTTCATTTTTTTTCTCCTATTCAACACTGTTACTATGCATTAGCTATCAATGAAGACAAAGATTCTCCTGAGGAGGAGAATTACAGAAGACCACAGTGGAGAGGAAAGAACAACAGAAAGACACTTGTATTTAATTATGTGGTATCTATAAGCTATGGAGCAACTTTAAAAATGACTCAGTTTTATCTTTCCTAATAGCTGAAAAAAATCTCTACCTATCTATATATCAATATCTACACAGACATACATATTTAAATTTCTTTAACCTTTCACTTATTTGTGAGTATGTTGGATGCTTCCAAGACTTAGCTATGCTAAATTGTGCAACCATAAACAGGAATTTGAATATCCCACTGCAATATCTTGACTTTCACTCTTTTGGGAAGATATCCAGAAGAGGTATAGCTGACTCAAATAGAATTTCTGTATTTAGGGTTTTGGGGAATCACCACATTGATTTTCATTGTGGCTTTACTCACTGAGTTTAGATTTTCACTAGTAAACTTTATTTATTTATTTATTTATTTATTTTTTGAGACAGCATCTCATGCAGTTCAGGCTGACCTTGAGCTCACTTTGTAGACCAGATTGGTCTTGAAATTGCAATGATCCTCCCACCTCAGCCTCTTGAGTGCTGAGATTACAGACATGTGCCACCATGTCCAGCTCACTAATAAAGTTTTGAGGATTGATTTTCCTCCAAAACTTGATAAACATTTGCTGTTTTTTGAGTTTCTGATAGCAGCCACTCTTTCCAGAATGTGATGAAATTTCAGTGTTGTTTTATTTTTTATTTCTCTGAGGGCCAAAGATGCTGATCAATTTTATATGTAACTATTGGCCATTTGTACTATCTTTATTTCCAAAGCAGGCTCAATAATACAAATTTCTATTAAAGATGAATTTACAAAGATCACAGAGTTCATATGTTGTGGTTTGTAAACCTGCACCAAGAAAGTGAAAATTTCGGCTGTTGATAGCGATAATCATTTTAGAAAACTTACCACTGATACAAAACTCAGCTCTCAATCCCAGATAGAATGTGAAAGTGTTGCAGAAAATAGACCATGCATGGGAGGAAACTGAACTGAGGAGGGTTAGGAGACAGTTTATTACATCGATGGGCTTGATTGGGATCTCTCCCAAAGAATCAGAGCCCCTTCCAGTGGGGTTTCCAGGTTTTTAAAAGAAGGGCAAGTGGGAGGTACAGAGGCAGATTGGAGCATTGTGATTGGAGGATTAGGTGACATCACTGGTTGTCAAACAGGGAGCTTAAACATTTCAAGTTACTTTGTAAGGTCATCAGTTGCACAAAGGCAGTGAGGACAGGGGTTACCTACAGGAAGGAACATCTCGAGCTACGCTGTTGCATTGCAAGCCCATCAATTAAACAAGCGTGGATTACATAAAGGAAAAAATTGTTCCGTTATCAGGCTTGTCCAGACAGAGACATGTTCACCTGGTCTTGATGGTCATTCTTGTCTCGTTTCTTGGCAGGTCTTTATTTAAAATTTTAATTTCTCTTTCACTACTACTATAACAACTAATGTGACAGCCTTTGGCTATAGCCTAGGACCGTGTGCTGGTTATGCCTCTGGGTTTGTCCACCTCACTTTCTGTGAAAGACTCAAGTCTTCTGGATTATTCTAAAAATAATCTCTTTTAGCCATTACCTCTTTCATATTTTTTTAGACTTTAGTTTTTTCAAAATCAGCAATGAAATTTTTGAGAGTAAACTAAAGATGATATTTCAGTATACAATGTATATTTTTCTCAATAGAGACATGTTGGGGAGCTGTATTTAGTCTCTCAGTCTTTCTTTTCCCATTGTTGAAGTTCACAGGCAAGCAATATTTTTATTTATAGATTCTGTGTTGATCCATGACAAGTCTATAACATATAATTTTCAGAAATATAAAAAGTTGAATTTCTTTGATTTCATTCACCTCAATACATGTGTTGGATGATCTGGGTCTCCCAAAGTCCTCATAATGTTTTGATGGGGCAGAGTCTGGAATTTGTGATTGGTTTGTTGTCTAGCACTGGGATTGGTGATGTGAGTGTTGCACCCACCCAGAGGTGGAGCCAAGATACAGTGTAAGGGAAGGTGGGTCTTCCTCTCTTGCTTTTCTACTCTCTGTCTCTCTTGCCAGTGTGCCTTGCTGTTTCAGTGGCCATGAATGGCAGCCCCACCATGCCATGCCATGCTACCTTGGAGCCAACTGAGGATGTACTGAATCTCCTGAGAAACTGCAAGAAATAAACCTTTCCTTCCCTAATTTTGGGCATCAGGTATTCTGTCTTGGCAACATGTGAAAAGTAACTAAGACAGAATTTGGTACCAGGAGTGGGGTCATTGCTGTGACTACTCCTGACCATGTGGTTCAAGAGCCTTTGGAAATCGCTTGTGGGAAGAGTTTGGAAAGGTTTGGAGATGTTGCCTACATGCACAGAGCTGGAACAACTTAGGTTTTTCTGTATGGGGGATTCTGGTCAGAGCTCAGAAGACCAGAAGGCTGATAGAAAGCCTGCCAGTAAAGACCAGGCTCATGTGGGAAGGAAAGGTTTGGAGATGTTGCCTAAACGCATAGAGTTGGAACAGCTTAGGTTGTTCTGTATGGGAGATTCTGATCAGAGCCCAGGAGACCAGAAAGTTGATAGGAAGCCTGCCAGTAAGGACCAGGCTCAGGAGGTTTCTGCTGGGAAGAAGGAGTGCATTGGTTGTTGGACTCCACATGATGTGTGTTATGGCTTGGCAGAAAGTTTGTCTGCATTTTGCCCATGCCCAGAGACTTTGACTGAGACTGAGATTAAGGGCAGAGAACTTACCAGTCTAGAGAGAGAAATTACAAGGCAGCCAAAAGTTGAAAGGGTGGCCTGGCTACTGTTGAGGGCTCTTAGCCAGATTTATGTTGGGAATCAAGATCAAAGAGTCCATCATGGTGATTTAAAACCTTGTGAGTTTGGCCAAGAAGCTGTGGATTGTAAAGATGGAGCTGAGACCTTGATTGCTGAGAAGGAAAAATGGAATAAAAAAAGATGATCTGGGGGCATCCTGGGAAGCAGCAGACCTCCACCCTTTGCCGCCTCAGGCCTTCAAAAGTGAAAGAGTTTGCTGGGAGGAAAAAGCCACAGAGTACCATGTCCTGGAATGGCAACAGAGGCCACAGGAGGTTTCAAAAGGGTCACAGCCTCACCAGGTTCCAGAATTGCTGCGGCCACACCAGATTCTAGAATGGTGGCAGTATAGAGAAGCTGTTCCTCACAATCAGGTTCAGAGAGCTCAACAATCCAGGCAGCTGACTCCTACAGCCAAGAGGGAGAACAGCCTTGCTACTGCCCCAGCTGGTGGCGGACCTTGGCGGCTTCCACGTGGCTCTGGTTTTAGGTGCAAAGAGAATGCACAGAAAAGGCTAAAACAGCTTCCACCTTGCCTTCAGAGAGCCATATATAAAGATGTAAGGGTGAAGCCAAGGAACATGTATCATTCAAGGAAAGCTGTGAAAGTTAAGTCCCCTGAAAGTACCACATGGGTGGATTGCTTCAGATGCTAAGCAGAGAACTCCAGGACTTAATGTTTTCCCTGCTGGATTTTGAACTTGCTTTAGTTCCAATGCTTTGTATTCCCCTGTTTGTAACTTTTGGAATGGTAATGTTTATCTTGTGCCTTTATATGTTGGAAGTGTTTAACCTCGTTTTCATTTGTACAGGGGGTTACAGTTAAGAGTTTGCCCTAGATCTCGGAGGATACTTGGGACTTGGACTTTTCAACAGTGCTGAAACTGTTAAGACATTGGCAACTCTTGGAGTTGGACTGAATGTCTTTTATGTTAAGGATGTACATGAGTCCTTGGGAGTTCAGTGGTAGAATGTATTGGATGATCTGGGTCCCCCCAAGTCCTCATATACTTTTGATGGGGCTGAATCTGGCATTTGTGATTGGTTTGTTGTCTAGTGCTGGGATTGATAATGTGAGTGCTGCACCCACCTAGGGGTGGAGCCGAGATACAACGTAAGGGAAGGCAGGTCTTCCTCTCTTGCTTTTCTGCCCCCCCCCTCACCAGCATGCCTTACTGTTTCAGCAGCCATGAATGGCAGCCCCACTATGCCACACCACGCTACCTTGGAGCCAACTGAATATAAACTGAAACTCCTGAGAAACTGTAAGAAATAAACCTTTCCTTCTCTAATTTTGGGCATCATGAATTCTGTCTCAGAAATGAGTGAAAAGTAAGTAAGGCAGTACAATAATTTAAAGATTTACAGTACTTTAGTAGTTTTCCTTATTGAATATTTTCCCTTATGAACTACTTACCTCATATGTTTATTGTTGAAACACAGTACCCTCTCATGTATTGGGATTATAACAACAGGTGGGATCGATTTTTCTTGGTGCAAGCTATAACCTCATTTTGAAATTTCACAGAATTAAATATTTTTAGACATTCTGAATGCTAATGAAAATATTTTCATCACAAAATTAAATGTTCCATGTAACACTTGTGCTATGTTCAGAAGCATTTTTCACTATTAAGATTCTTCAGAGATGTAAAGGGTGTGTAATCGTTGATACATTGTCAACTTGAGAAATCAGACTTTTAGAAGCTTAACTAAGTGACTTTAGCAGGGGCCCAGGGTCCTCACTTTGTAAACATACTGAGCTTGTGAAAGAAGAAGACAGAGAGATAGTGTGGACGGGTACCCTGCTTACAATATAGGGGGGGGAAAGAGGCTTATTTTCCCTGTTTTTGCTCTTGTTGCTTTAGCTGTCTTCTGCCATGTTGAACTGTTGCACTGGTGCAATCTCTCCCTGCCTTGGAGCCAGTTAATTATGGACTAAAACCTCCACAAACTATGAAGTAAATAAACCTTTCCTTCCTTAATTTCGAGTCTTGGGTGTTTGTCTCAGCAAAGAGAGAAAAGTAACCAAAACAAGGGTTTTATTTCTGGGGCCATTATATATTCTTAAATTATTATGCTGTGCAAAATTATATAGCTACATAGATTGTACATAAGTAGATAAAGACAAATTGTCTTATAGATGTATGAATAGATAATTGCTTTGTCTTCAGATTATACTGTTGTTTTATGCTTTCTTAGAAGTCAAGGACAATATCGTAGATTAACCTCATCTATTCTTTTTCTAAATCATATTATTCTTCTGTATGTAATTGCTTGATTACATCTGTCTTCTCCTTATTTAAACCTATATAATGGTTATTTCCTGGTGTCGACTTTTGCATTCTTTCCAAGAAGATGTGATTGACTTCTTCTTCTTGTTTAACTTTGAATCTCAAACAATGACGATGTGCATTGTAATCAACTACGTCAACATTTTGTTTTTCATGATTTGCAAATTATTTTTACTAATAATTTAAAATGCATCTAAAAAGGTAAATTCAGTGTAAGTGGTGATTGCTCATGATAACAGAGAAATTAGGCAAGATTGAGTCAAGGTTTTAAACGTTTTTTAGACAATTTAGTTGCAAGTATTTATGTAGTACTTCAATGTTAAAGAAGTAAGCCTAGCAAATGAAGTCTGTTTTAACAATAAATAAGAAAGATAAAAATAAAACTATAGTGATTTTATAAAATATCCTCAGATAAAATGGTGCAATTTATAAATAATTTTCTAGATTACAAAAACAAATTGCAACTTTAGTGTTGAATGTATAATAATTTGAAATGAATTGAATGTAGCTGAGGATGTGTGACATTCATCTATCTGATAATTACACTCTGTTGTCCAATACTGCAATTTTCCACCCCAATGTATTGAAAACTAGACCAAAATTAAAAGTTGTATCATGGAAGGTATACATAAAAAGCTTACTGAACATAGATACCACAAAGCTGTCATAATCAGAGATGAAATCATATTTTTCTTGAGCTTTGTAAAAAAGATTGAGACTTAAACTAGCTGATCAAAGGCACAACAAATGGGGTGAGAAGCATATGCCTCATTTACGATGATGAAATAGGACACATTACATTGATAGAAAAAGAATGAACACCAAAATTTAAAATTGGATATTATGTCAAATATGCCTTTTGGAAAGATTTAAATGAGAAGTTAGTTTTTCTACACTATGTATGTCTAAAGATTTTGAGTAGAAAAATGCTAGAAAAAAATGGTGTTTAAAAAATATTAATAGACAATGCACTTTCAGTTTTCCTGAAGTGTTTTTAACAAGATATCACCTCTTTTTCTGTGCCTTGTTTTAGTGACTGACATATAAAGAATAGATTTTAAGAAGACATATTTCATAACAGTCAAGAAATGCAAATGCATGTCATGAGAGCAAAAGCTATAAGATGAGTTTAAATTTTGAAAATAAAATGATGATAAAGAAAAATAAATTTTCATTAAGTTCAAGTCAATTAGAAATGCAAACATGTTTTAGTAATAGTATACAAATTTTTACGGAATTTATACTGATTCTATCCATTACTTTTCAATTTAAAAATAACACTTCTGACAATTAGTATTGAATATATGATTCAATATAATTACTGTGTATATATTTACGACATTTACTAAGAAATTGTTTTTACATTAGACTTTAAATTTCTTAGAAGTACTAGATTCGGCACCAAAATATTTCCTTGCCATAGTGTTTCTGATTGTTTAAGGTTGTTTTTAGATGAATTTTCACCATGAAATGTCAGCTTCGCCTGAAGTATTTCTTTCCTAGTGCTGTTTTTTCCAGGATGAATATGGACCAACTATATGACTTAATTCATTAAAATTCAGTATACAGGCTAAATATTTATGAAGAGCTTATGGTTAAATAAAAGCAGTTCATAATTGATCTTCAGTTACTTTTCTAAAAAATTTTCTGTCCCATTCACATATTGGAGATTGATGCTGTTTTATTTATTGGAGATTGATGCTGTTCAATTTTCCCTAAAGTTAATAAATAAGGGTTTTAAAACTTTATTTTTAAATAGTAAAAAATCTCAGCGTGGTAATGTTTACTTTTTTCTCTGTTCAACCATGTAGCTATTATCAATTTGCAATAATGTATCCATATTTGTTAGGTTTGTCATAACAGTGCTATGTAATGAATCTTTCCGAATTTAACAGTTTAAACAATAAACATTGATTATTGTTCAAGGAGCTCCAGGTATGTGGGTGGGTGTGTTATCTTAGCTTGGCTCATTCATTGACCTATGGTCAGCTACAGGTTAATTGTGCAGATGACATAGAATTAATTTCCTTGACTATGATAACTGAAAAACTATTTTTACTCATTTTTACTCTTACATACTTAGCCAATAAGCCCTGGCATATTTTCATTGTGATGGTAAGAAACAAAAAATAAAATGACTATCAGTAGAAAAGAATTATCAAATGCTTATCTTCTACTTGGGTCACGTTTGTGTCCACTGACCAACTAAATCTTAAGGCCACTCTTAAAATCAGAGTAATAATAAGGTCCTAATCATGGATGTGGATATATGGAGGCATGAAAAAGTAGAGGTTGTCAGTGTAGCTGATCTGAAGATCATCTTCATTTTACCTGTCCTGTTCATCTCTGTTACTACAGTTTGATGTTAATTTCAGTCCTCATCACATCAGATTAAAATAGCTTTGTAACCTAGTAGGTTGCTATTACAGATATTTATATACAACACATTCTGATATGATTTTATCAGAAATATCCTGTATTTTGTGGTAGAACCTTTGATAAACCCTCAGAATGGTTGATCTTCATGACAGGGCATATTCCCAGGCTCTCCCTAATATGAAGACAAAAGACTTCATCTTCCAGTACTCTTCCAGAAAGTTTATGGTCTCATTTGCACTCACACTGGCTTATGCTTGCTCATTACCGTTGGTTGAAGCAATTGCTTCCTGATTGCCTCTTCTCTACACTGTCAACTTTTACTAACTGATTGTGATATATCTTTAAGTTCCATCTTATTCAGAATTGTTTTTCCAGGGAAATTCATATCACTGTAGCAATTCTTCCCTCTAACACATTTTCAGAGTAATTTTAACTTCTTGCTTTCGATTTCCATGTATTTAAATTTGCAACTGCACACAATCTTACACACACATTGAAATATGCACACATAGAAACATAGATGTCTGTGTATGTCATAGCTATAAAAGTCTTGTTGAGTATTTAGAATGATGAAGTGATTCTTTCTTTTTGGAAGTGATTGTTATGTATCATCTTCCCATTAAAAAGTAGAGACAAATCATCTAGTATAATAAGGATTCACATGATAGTAGAGAAATCAATACATGATTATTTCTGAGGATATTTGATAAGTATCTCAGGAAGAATAAATTTCTCAAATGTACAAGTTTTATGAATTTTTAGTAAAGAAGTATAAGAATAGGATTGGAATATAAATACACATCCTAGTTTTACAAATAGCTTGATGAGCCTTATGAATAGAATTGATGTTTCCTGTAAAGTAATGGAAAGAACTTTTGATGGTGTCATGAGAATACTTGAATACAATCTAACTGAATTGGTCTTTTGTTATAGTCTAAATGTTATTACATAGATGAATCAAACAAAAGAATGAATAAGTATTTTGTATTTTCTCTGAATAATTTCTATTTTCTAGTTCAAACATATAATTATGGATGTGAATTTTATAATTTGTGTTACAGTTTTCTGAAATTTTACAAGAAAGGAAACGTAATACTTGGAAAAAATTAAAACTTTATGTTAGCTGAAGTGAAAAAAATACTTGACAAAAAACACCCCAGAAATGACAAATATAAGTTACCTGATGCAAGCGATTTGCTTATTGCATTTTAAATGCAGAAATGAGTACACATTAGCTTTAAATATAAAACTTAACTCTGCATTTAAAAGATCAAAATACAACAACCAAACAAATTCAAAGGAACAACTGAGTTGATTCATGTTTGAGGCTACCCATAAATTATAAATATATGACCTAACAATATTTTTTGTGAGAGATTCCTTTTCAAAGCAAGTGACACAGATGCATTATGGTGTGTCACACATTCCACTGTGAAGGTAAAAGAAAATTATTTCATTGGAATCTGCATTCTCAGAATATTCACCTTATTATCAAACAAAATATTTAGATTCTGACATGATGAGTTACAATTGCAAGTACTACAGTGTATTTAATTCTAGCCTTGGTAGCTAGGGCCATGACTATGTATACTCTTTGCTTTTCTGTGTGAGGTATTGACCTTCTGGGTTACTCTCAGAAGTTTGATGTTACAGATTGTCATGGATCAACTCTCCTTTTCTTATGTCTGCATCCTAAATTTCATGTTTTATGGATCTTCATTGGCTTGTAGCTTGCTGTTTAGTATCCCTTGTGAAAGAGAAACGAATCTGAATGTGGTTGGTGGAAATGTAAACTAGTGAAAGTGCTGTGAAAATCGGTATGGAGAGTCAGTGAAACACTGAATCTAGAAATTCCATTTGAGCCAGTTATTTCCCTTCCAGGTATCTTCCCAAAAGAGTTGACTATGCCATATTACAGTGACATGTGCATATCCATGTTTATAGCAACATGATTCATAAGAGCTAAACCTTGGAAACAGCCAAAATGCCCATCAGCAGATGAATGAATATAGAAAATGTATATACAGTAAATATATAAACAGTGGAGTATTATTCTGCCATAAAGAAAGATAAATTAGAATCATTTATAGAAAAATGGGTGCACCTTGAGACCATAATGCTTAGTGAAATAAATCAGACACATAGCATATATTTCACATGGTTTCTCTTAGCAAGAAAAATTGGGGAAAATAAAGTGCAAAATAAAGATGGAAAATAGGAAGCAGGGAAATAGATATTTCTTGAGAGAGAAGGTGATCAAGACATGGAGGCAAAGAGGAAAGAGGGAAGCAACAAGTATGAAGAAAAGAAATCATGATGCATTATTACAAGTACCAACTCCACAGAAAGGATGCAAGCATTGCATCCTGCAAACATGTACAAGGGAATACAAAGGAATCATGAAATGGGTGGGAGAGAAAAGAAAAGAAGGAAGGAAGGGAAAGAGGATGAAAACATCAGTAAAGGCATGACATATACATGTACCAACCTCCCAGAAGGAATAAACATTACATACTACACATATGTACTGTACTAATAAGAAAAAGAAAACAATTTTCAACATGGCTAAAGTCAGCAAGGCAGATTTTTAGTTATTCTGCAGTTAAGGCAAGTGACTTTATGTAATTGGAATGAATTCTGGTCTATGCAGAGATCCCTGCACATTTTAGAGAAGGAGCAGGAAGAAGAAGGAAGGTGGGTGGGATCAACCAGAGTCAGGGAGATGGAGAATGACAGAGTTGGAAGGGATTTGGTCAAAAGGATTAAGCCATCTGAGTCAGCTCACTGGCTCTTACCTGATTGGGAAACAAACATTGCACTGCTTCAGGGAAATAGTTTTACAATTTGCAGCAAATACAGAAGGATGTTGGCTTCTTGCGTTCTCCATAGACTGAGAGCTAGGAGAGGAGATTTCCCTCTTTGGTGGGAGATTTGTTTGTCAAAAGGATTGATCCTGAGGTCCTGGTGAAGATGGTTCTGAGTTTAGATGGTATATCCCAAGGGGTCCAGGATAAGGACTTAAATTATTTTCTAGTAATTGTTTTTTGGAGGCAGGGTCTCTATGATCTCACTTGATCTCACTTATGTATGTAGTCCAGGCTGACCTTGAACTCACAGTGATCTCCCCATCTCAGCCTCCCAAGTGCTGGGATTACAGGCATGCACCACAATGCTTGGTTTCTCTAATAAATTCTTTGAAGACAATTTGGGTCCAGCATCCAAACTCAAGTTTTGGCTGGAATAAATAGTAATTCACTTGGCAGCTTTCAGCTCTCTTAAGCAGTCATTTAAGGAGGACCAGAGTTGCATTCTTACAGAATGAAGTCAAGGTCAAACTCAGGAAAGAGCTTAGGGAAACCTGATTAAAATTTGGTCAGGAGGCTGACTTTGTCCTTAGTGAGTCAAGTGAGGAAGTTTCCGTGCTTATGTATTAATTCTAGTGCAAACTGTTGTAGCAGGAGCTCATACCTCAAAATTCTTCATGGATTACTATTTGGAAAATGTTCTACAATGAGACTGCTTTTTAGCTGTTCTTAAACATGAAGTCCTTAGTGTAGTCTTTGTAGATTACTGAATGGAAGTGTTTAGGTGACATAAAAAGAAGGGTTTCATTTTTTTTAAAGTGAGGTTTGCAATGGGTTCTATATGGCACTACCATTTGAAATTTTCATTAAAATTTGTTATTCAGCTTTACGGTTTTTTATAATTTTTCTCTAGAATTAAATTAAAACTAACTGATTACATCAATCCCTGCCTTTCACATTGAGTGTCCAGGACTTAATTTCTGTTTTATCTTCAATAAGTTTTTTCCCAGTATCCTGAACTCTCACACATCTCTCAAAACAGTAAAGTCTAAGAGATAGGAGAAAATAGAATCACAAAATAAACATTAGTTAACAGAGAAAGAAGGGAAAAAGAAATAAAGGACAAATGCTATTAAAAGAGAAGTTACAAAAGTGCTACAATAAATCACACTATTCAACGCTGACTTTGAGTAAAAGTCACGTAAATATACCAACTAGAGCTATGATTGCTACCATGAACTAAATCAAGTAAAATAAACAAAATCCCAGACATTCAAAACCCAAATATATTTTGATAGTGAAGAAAAACTACTGAGACTATCAAGACTCAGGTAAATTACAGTATTACAGTGATACATCCATACCCATGTTCACAGCATCAACATTCATAATTGCTAAATCTTCCAAGCTGTCTATGTCCATCAAGAGATAAAGGGATAAAGAAATGTGGTACCAGCAAACAATGGAGGATCACGTTGTCATGAAGCAGGAGACTTGAATCATTTTCTGGAAAAATGATGCACCATGGAAATATAATATTAAGTAAAACAAGTCAAACACACAAGCCTACATATAACATTGTTTCTCTTATATTATAATTCAAAATTATAAATAAAGAACAAAATAAATGATAAATGATAAGAAGTAACAAGATAGATCTTAATTAGATGGGAAGGTGATTAAGAGATGGAGTGGGGAGAAGGAAAGAGGGAGAAAAAATGAATTACGATGTGTTAAGGACATGTATCAACTCTACACAAGGCATGTGATTCTTATGTACTGTGCCCTTGTACTAATAAAAAATTTAAAAATTTAAATAGGTGTTTTGGCAGAGAAGTTTCAAAGTTTAATATGTCTACTTTACTTCTCTAAGCACTGCACTAAGAATACAAAAATAGAGGTCACTCCCTCACAGCGCTTGCAACCAGTTTGAGTAACCAACTCAAAATGAGAATAAGACCAAAAATTAAATCCGCAGGAGACAACACTAGCATATTTATAGGTTTCTTGGGAACTAGAACAGAAAGAGGAGACTCTAAGAAGGAAGGGAAGGCATGATTTCAGAATGGAAAAATCTAAGAAAAGGCTTTTTAGAAACAATTTCAGAGGAAGTGAATGGCTATGTTACATAAGATTTCCTTTGGAAGAAACTTAAAGATGAGGTTTGGGTTAATACTTAATAGGAAACTGTGAAAATCATCTTTAAAGATAAAAAATATATATTTAACGGGTTGTCATTGCTAACATACAAACATGGGAAAATCATATTATGTTTGCCCTTTCAGCCACGTGTTCTGTTTGAACACATGAATTCTCATGACCTTAAATTAATTTCATTCATATAAGGTTATTTAATAATTCTGCAGTGTATTTATTCATAAAGGGAATAAGGATCTCTCTTTGGGGAAAACAAAACCAAAGTCAGAACGCAAATACCATTGACAATATGAAAAATCTCAGGCTATCTGAAGAAAAGGAACTTTATTTCTAAGACATAATTGTAGAGATTTGAGGAAAAAAGCTTTTAATTTTATACCAATAAAAGCTTTATTCTAAGGAATGACAATAAAACTAAGTTCAAAGAATCAATGAGTTTGTAAAGAGAGCAACACTCCTTTGTTCTGATTTGCCACACCCACCTGGGAAAGTATAAAAATCCTGATGCAGATGGAAATATTCATTCTCAGAAACTCTCCTTCAACATCATACCCACTCCTCAACTCCTGACACCATGAGCTACTACTATGGCAACTACTATGGTGGCCTTGGCTATGGCCTTGGTGGCTTCCGTGGCCTGGGCTATGGCTATGGTTCCAGCTATGGCCTTGGAGGCTATGGTGGTTATGGCTACTTCCGTCCCTCTTTCTGTGGCAGATACTGGCCATCTGGATATTACTGAAAAAAAAATCATCGTTTTTTAAAAACTCATGATGCTGAGTTACTTTTATTCATCTAGTGCATTTATTTGAAGAAGAACTCTATGCAGTGCTGCTCTTTGGAACATTGGGGATCCACGTCTCTTCTCAAGGATTCAATTACTCACCTTGCATGTTGTCTTTTCTTCTCGATTATGATGTGTTGGCTTTTTATTTTCTCTACTTTTACATATCTTTAGTTATTTCCTAATAAACTTTGTTTTTGAGTATGTAGTATGTATTTATTTTTATCTATTTAAATTCAACAGATTTTTATGATAACAAATTCTTAGAGATATTGGTCATCTGGATTTTACTGAAAATATTGTCGTACTTGATGATCTGTTTGCTGATGGAAACCATCACTAAATCTGCTATTATTACCCTACTGACGTGAACATTTATTCTGTTTTCTTTCTTTGGTATATATGAGCATATTAATTCAATAAATATTACTTGTTAACATTCTGAACCTTGTTTCACTTATGTTTGGATTTTTCATTCGTAATTGTGGCATAGTGAGTAACATTCTTTCCTTGCAAAATGTTTTATTTTTTTTTCTGGAGGATTATCTCGTGTCTTAGATAATTGATACAGAGGAGCAGAGCCTGCCTGTCTCATTTAGCATGTTCACACCAGAATGGGGGTGTGACTTAGTCAGTGGCCACCATCCCTTCACCTTTAGCTCACCTCACTGCTCACTGCATCTCAGTGGACTGGGACAGTTTGCTTCAATGTCCTCCCTGGCTCTCTAGCTGTGTCCTCTCTGGCTATTTAAGTCCAATTTTCCACTGCAATATGAGTTGAGCCATTTCAGACAACACTATTGCATTTTTGAAAAACAGAAATGGTAACCTGTATTGGCTAATTTTAGAATAGGAAGAATCCAGGCCCACTGTTTGCATACCCAATAATCACAGCAAGTCTTCCAGAAGATTTCTTGGTTTCAGCCCTCACACTTCAAAATATCCTGTAAGGGTCTGTGTAAATCTCACTTCCCAGGGGTTTCTCGGGGTTTAGTTTAGGAGAGTTCCCTTCTGTGTCTTGCCTTCTTTGTGCTATAACCAGGACTGGTGTTTCTGTAAACTTTTTTGAGTTTCTTCTCTGCTAGTGTGGGGTCTAAAAGTCCTCTAAATCTACTTGAGATTTCTATCCTGAGTAGTGTGGCCAGAGTAGTCAGCTATCAAAAAAAGACATAAACAGAGCTGTTAACAATGAAGAACTCCTCTGGAGACCAGCAGCCAAAGAAGACCAGCAGTTGAGAACAGCACAATAGTGGTGACCTACAGTGTCGCGCACAAGCAGGCATTGAACAGCGACAGCTGGCAATGGTCATGCCCAGCAGATGGCTGTGTCAACTGTTGGCATCCAGCACTATCTGGTGTCATCTGGTGACATCAGAACTGCTTGCAGAGCTGCTTTTTGCTGGTTCATGATTTTCAGCTAAATGAAGCACAAGAACACCAGGCTGATGGGCAAAATAATGATATGTCATGTAGCTTGCAACTCGGGTTGCATGTGGTGTATACCCAAACATTTCTCACTTTATTATTTGACACCCTACGGCACTAACTATATTTAGGTATCCAAAATCTTATCCTCTGTCTGATTTATTCCATTTAGAATTATAAACTCAAGATCCATTCATTTCCCAGCAAATGACTCAAATTTATCTTAGTGAACGAGTGATACTCCAGTGTGTCTATATAGTGGATTTTATTACACATTCATGTGTTGAGGGGCATATAAGCCACTTTCATACTTCAGCTATTATGAATTGAACTGCTGTAAACACGAATGTTTATGTATTACTGTAACATGACTAACATTTTGAGGGAGATATCCAGAATGGGAATAACAAAATAAAAGATAAATGGTAGGAAACAGGGAAATAGACTTTATGGATATGGGAAGTAAATTTTAGCAAGGGGGAGTAAGAAATGGAGTGGAGAAGGAAAATGATCAAGATTTAATATATACAACATATATTCAATATATATATGTATTCTCTCTATGTGTGTGTGTGTATATATATATATATGTGTGTGTGTGTGTGTGTGTGTGTGTGTATAATCTATTCTATTATATTCCCAAGGGGAATATAATTACATTGTGTATTGCAAACATACATGAACAACAAAAACTGAATGATCTGAAACTGTTTAAAAACTGATTTAGTTACTAAAGAATTTTCTGTCATTTTAAATAAATTCCAATTTTGCACAATATCATCACCTAAATTATTTATAGGTCTAGCTGGGTGATGCATCACTTGACAGGGATACATTCTGAGACATGTGTCCATTCATCTACTTTGTGGTGTGATAGTCCGAGTTTACTGATGCAAATCTAGATGGCATAGCCCACTACACACCTGGGCTGGATGGGAAAACCTATTACACCTAGATACGGATCTATACTGAACGTAGTAGGCAAATGTAGTATATGACAAGTATTTGTGTATCTAAATGCATTTAAATAGAAGGATACAGTAAGAAATATAATGTGAAGCATAAAAATTTCAGACCTGTATCAGGCACTGCCGATAAAACTTGCGGGTCCGGAAGTTACTCTGGGTGAGTTAGTGAGGAGATACTGTACAATGACTGAATACTGCTATGGACGATTGTAGATGCTGTATCTGGGATACACTAAATTAATAAAAGTGATTTCTGCTTCTAGTTTTAATGTGATCTTACTATAATTTTTTCTTTAAACTTTTTAGCTTTTAAAACTTTTTACTGTTGCAAGACTTAGCTTAAAATACATACACGTTGTATGGCAGCACAATTTCTTTTCTTTATGTCCTTATGTTATGTATGTTTTCCTATTTTAAACCATGAAAGAATGGTTCAATGTTTAAAGAAACTACCATGCACACACAATAGACCTACATGACTTGTATTGAGTCAGAGTC
Source organism: Dasyprocta punctata (assembly GCA_004363535.1). NCBI lineage: Eukaryota > Metazoa > Chordata > Mammalia > Rodentia > Dasyproctidae > Dasyprocta > Dasyprocta punctata. The sequence continues at coordinate 45,764 of RJWM01004687.1, forward strand.
ATCTGTGCCGCTGCCTCTCATCTATGCAGGGTGTCCTACCAGAGGCCTCCAGAACAAAAACACAAGCGGGGCTGGAGCCCAGCAGGCATCTCCGAGGAAGGAGATGTCTCTCTTTTCAGAAATATGTTCATGGTGGTTCCCGCGGTTTCTGTTTGTTTTTCATCACAGATTCGTTTGCAAGCAAGCGATGCACCCGGACTGGCCCTTTCCATTAATGATAACCTTGCAATGTTGGCGTCTATGTGTTAAAACTTTTTATGACTCTTGCTAAGATCTTCAAAAGTGCCTGTTAATCTTTCTCTGAAATTTCTTGGAACTTCCTCTTCTCCCTCCCTTTCCCTCTCTTCTTCATTCTCTTTTTCCTCCTCCTTGCCCACCTCCCCCTTTTGTTCCTTCTCCTCCCCTCCTGCTTCTCCTTTCCCTTCTTCTTCTTCTCTTCCTCCCCCTTTGCTCCTCCTCCTCTTCCTCTTCATCCTGAAGTTTCCTGTCTCTTACCTCCAGCTGTGTATTCTGCTTTACTCCAATAACGCCTCATTAGTTAACTCCTTAGGGGCCCCTGCTCTGATCTCATCAGTGTCAATCTCATTTACACAGATTAAAGCCATTTTTCATCTCAATCACAGCCTTCATGATTTTTGCAACCCTTCTATCCTTGGCAACTTCTTTGAAGTCACGGGTAAATATTTCGAGTGCTTTCTTCTAGAGGCCACATATGTTCTCCTTGGTTACATCACCTCAAGCCCAAGAAAGGTTCTCGATACATGGCTGATGTAATCCTCAGAGAATTGCATTAGCACCTTTTCTAATGTCTTCCTCATTTGTTCAAAATGCTGGGAACAGGTTCCCCTCAGTTGGTAGGCCTTAAAAACTGCTGTAAGTTACCCATGCATCTTTAGAATCAAAGTGGTAGAGTTGGGGAGAGAAGCAGCATTTCGATGTTGGGACAAAAATCATCAATAAAAGGTGAATTGTGTAGGAGTAGTATCAGTGATAGGTAAAATCTTGAAAGGTATGCTATTTTCTAAATAGTGTCTCTCCATTGCACTATCACAGTAATTCAAGAAAGCATCCTAAAAGGGAATCCAGGGCATCTGTTGTTCCTGTAGTACACCTGATACTGTGTTTATTGCTACAGTAAAGGGCTATGGGGTTTTCAGAAAAGGTTTCCATTGTCAGACTGGAACATTGCCTCAAGGCAAGAATGTGATCCTGTGTTAAAATCCTTGTAATCTGGCATTGACTTGATTGACTTATAAGTGAACATCCCTTTTTGTCATCTATTCGAGAATTAAAAAGTTTCATCCATATTGACAATTTTCTGATAATTAATTTTCACGCACCACAAACTTATGTAGAGTTTCTAAAACTTCATCAGCTATCTTCACACCATCACTCACAGACCTACCTCTCACTCCCATATTATGACAAGACTAATCATTCTTGCATCATTTACATCACCCCAAACTGCCAAGAAATTCAACATTATAGCTCAATCTAGTTTTTTTGCAATATTCCAAACAGACCTTTTGCTTTGACTGTGATCAGATGTTGCCGAGAGGGATATGCTTCTGTGCCTGGTCTGCAATCCAGGTCAGTAGATGTTTTCTCATATCTGATATACATTCTTGTTGGAAGTTTTATTAACCTGAAACCCCCAACATCTCATTACCTTCAGTGAAGCATATCCTTTAATAGCTTCTGTCACTTTGTTACTGTTCTTCAAGATCATCACTATGGTCAAATAGGAAATGCCTGATGAGCAAAATAACCATCTCGGATTTTCTACCTTTGTGGTCCTTAATCACTTTTAAATTTGTTCCCAGGCCAGTCACATCAATACTTCTTACTGGCAATACTAGCAGAGTTTTCGCTCTGCTAATTCTGTGTACTTGAGGGTCATGATAAACAAAACAACATGGGGGTAAATCAAATGCAGAAAAAATGATACAATCAAGAGATACAGTGAACATGAGATGTACCAGGTTGCTACTGACTTGACATGGAATGCTCTTTTAAAGTAGTGCTCATGAGTAAAAGTTTATTCCAAAAAATTGATAAATCTGTGTAATAGTAAATACATAAATCAGTAATGTAGTAATGTTTTATCATTATCAATTATTATAATCTATACATATTTGTATTGCTGTTCTTTTATAGAAATGGCAGTGCAGTAGATTTGCTAGCCTGGATGTCACATGAGTAATTAGATTTTCTATGACCTTGTGATAGCTCAGTGTTACTCAATGATAGGAATTTTTCTGCATCATTATCATCTTATGTAGGTCAAATGTGGACCTACTATGGGCTTAAATGTCTTTGTGGAGCACATGACTATAATTGCTATCATCTGACTTGGTGAAAGATAAGTACCAAAGAAAAGACTGGATTGGGAGACACACCTCTGATGATGTAATCAGAGTGCTCCCTGATGCCTTGAAGCCTGGCGTACAGTTGACTTGAGGGTTCAAGTCCTGGTTGACTTTGCAGAGTTCATCTTCTCATTATGGGCACAAGGAGTTTTGTAGAAAGCAAGCTCAGCAGGCAATTCAAATTTAAAAAATTGAACCTCCTTCATTGGACTGCCTCTGATTAAGAGAATAGTTTAATTGGATTTTACTTCTACTGTAGTAGAACAGCCTTGGTTTTGAATAAACTTGAAGTAAATCATCAGGATTTGGTTCCTCCACCACAGAGTGAGTGTGAAAATCTTCTCCAAATAGTAGTTCATGCACAGGGGAATTCATACAGCTTCATCCTAACTCAGGAATCCTGACATTGGGAACTATTATGAAGCCTGACCATTGACTATCATTATCTGGACTCAGACTCTGGCAGGCATTCTGGAAGCTCCCAAGATTTAGGTTGTGACTTTGGTTTAGCTATGGAGGTCTTGGCTATGACCATAGAGATTTAGATTTTACCTCTACTGAAAAATTTATTTAAGCTTCCAGGTATTAGAAACAGGAAACTCTACTTTGGGATTCTTTGCTCTTGCTCTGAAGAATTTCTAATAAGCTCTTCTGCTTGTAGATTATATTAAAGACCTTACTACCCCGGAAGGAGATTTCTCAAGTACCAGCTGTGGCAACAGCAATAAAAGCATCAGAGTGAGAAGCAAGAATGTAGTGTCCATGCTTAAAACTGGAATTTATCTTTGAACCATTAAATTACTAATGTGTAACTGTGCTGGTTAATCTCATTTGTCAATTTCACTGGATCAAGAGACTCCTGAGTAGGTTGTAGAATCATGGGGAGGGAGTACTCCTCAGTGGATTAATCTAGTGTGGTTCATAGAGCCCAGTTGGAAGAGGTGAGTTAATGAGAGGATTCCTCTAGTAAATTAGTATCCTAAAAAGTAGAAAAGAGAAGAAGATCTTTTGAGCTTGACTGAAGATTTGCTTTAACCAGCAGAGTAAACAAGTTTGGCTTTTCCAAAAGAGGTCTCAGGGAACTTCTTCATGAAAAGGAGAGTCTTATTTCCTTGAAGTCCCCAATCTACCATTAGTAGTAAAGTCAGATAAAAATATATTAATTCACTCAGCAAGACTCATCAAACACATACTTTATGTTTGAGGCATTCTATGGATAAAAAGATATTTCCAAAGCAGACTCAATCAGATCTATTTGTCTAGTAGGGATTGAGATGTCTTCAGATGCCTACAACAAAGCATCATATAATCAATGATAGGAAAAAGGTAAAGGCAAACGAATTTTCATGAGCATTACAATGAAACTGAAGGTAATTTTTGTAAAAGCAAAATGATAAAGCATTTGTGTAATAAATGCAAAATCTCTCCATTAGTTCAAAAGTACTAGCAGGTTATTTGCATCTTCTGGTTTTAAGATGTGTGGAAAATGTCTCACAACAAAAGAAAGAAAGAAAAGATAGAGATACAGAGAGAGAAAAAAAGAAAGAAAGAGAACATATAAAATGAGTTGAAATTATGAAGGTCCTGAAGCCCTAAAATCATGATAGACATAAATTCTGCAAGCATTACCAACTCATTGTAAACAGAAATAGAACTGAAGAGCATGAATTAGCGCAATATTTATTGATCCACTAAAGCATTAGATAGGAGCCCACTGATTTACCTAAAAGAAAATAAATTACTGAGATTTTTTGATGTTCATAACATGGTATAAATATGATACAGAAGGTCTAAAACTTACCATAATTAATACAGGTGTTTAAATGTCTTTCAACATTGAACCTCAGTTCTACAAATTCTACTCTGCCGTCTACTTTGGAGGTGTGGATTGTGACCTCTGGCATTTCACTGTCTACTGCTATTGCTATACATATGGCAGCTTTTGAAGACCAGGGTCTGGGAATGACACTGAGTATGGTAGCTATGGATACAAATACTGCCACAGGATTTGCCAAGGAAGACACTGTTACCTCAAATCTCTGCTAAGATTCCAGATAAAATGTTATTGGAAGAATGAACCATTAGCAAAATTCAACTTTTCAAATGGTTCATTTTACTTGATATATACTCACTTCATAGCAAACAAGGAAGATGATTACAGGGTTTACAAGCTTGTTGGCATAAGATTTAGGAGCTGTCAGTGTACATACAACTATTCAATAGCAATTTAAGCTTATTCTATAAATATTGGATATTCTACCACAAGTTATTTCTCTTTTGACTCTCACAGTACTAATTTTTCATCTGAAATTTCTGTAGTGTATTTCACATTGTGAAATATTTCTATAATCATTTTCCAATATATGTGTCTAGTTTGGCATTGCAGTGTGGTCTTAAATTTAGCCATCTAGCTTTTCCTCCCCATTTCATGCTATTTGAAGTAAAAGCAACTGCTTTCTGTGAGTATACAATTTATTACTATTATTAAATATATGAATAGCAAATAAAAATAAATTTGAGTGATGGATGATCTTTCTCAGTGGCTATTCTTCAATATTCTGTATTTTTGAGTGAGAATCAAAGTTTCAGTCCCAACAAGACTTCTTTTGTTATCATTGAAGGTATTTATTAGACATGAATATGGTATATTCCTTTTTAAACTCTTAATCAAAATAAGCTCTAATTTATGGCAGTACTGGATTCAGTTTATAAACATTCTTAATCATTACATTAATTTATTTGGACACTTGTATTCTAGTTATCTCCGTACTATTCTGTATTACCAAAAGGAAATTTACTTCAAGGAACCGTAGAGCTTAATACTGTGCAATTGAACCAGAAACTACTAATCCTATTACATAGTTCCTGATATTTTGTTTCCTTTGACTGCCTGTCTCATGAATTGTTAGTACAGTCTAGTGATGTAATCTGTTCATCTATCCGAGCTTTTAGGGAACAGTTTTAATTTCCTGAAATTTTCATTATTTTCATTTTTGTACTATTTTATTTTTAAACTTTATTAGTATATGCTTGCAGGAAATCAATATATATATCTTGCACTATTGTAATCTCAAATATTGAGTTCAGTAATCCAAGTACTATAATCCCCTCTCTAGTCTTCCCCATAATCTAAGAAGTAATATTTATAATTCCACTGAGATGTTATTGGAATCCCGGCAAGTTAATTCCAATCTACCCACTCCAATGTAACCCACGGCGAGAGTAAAGACTCTGAGACATGTTCAAGGTTAAGGCCAGCCAAGGGGTCCTCAGTCCAATCCTTGTGAGTATGTGCAGACAAAGGCTTTGATCCTAGTCCTCTCCCAGAATTTATTACCTTGTGAAGTGGGTGACTTGAGGATGGGTGACAGACAGTGAGGATGGCAGGAACTGCATGTGTAACTTGAGCTGGCTGGCAAAGTAGTGAGAAAGGTATCTCTGCAAAATGCAGAGATAAGGATATGTAGAGGGATCAATTTGCACAACCCAATCAAGATAGCAACTGAATTGTTTTAGGAGGCTGTTGCTTCAGTTTCTGATATGCAAACTTTATGTCCTGGGAACTCACAGCCTCTCTCTAGGCTCGTTCCCAGTCATCATTCCTGGAGCTCACTGGCTCTGCCATCCCTCTGTGCTTTATATATTTTACAAAGGTCACTATGGGAGGAAACAGGACACTGTCTGATGGCTTTAAAGACTACATAACAGTATCTGCTTCTGATATGTAAACTTTTTTCTTTTTTTCTTTTTTTTTTTTTTTAATGCAGCACCAGGGATTGAACTCACAACCTTGCGCCTGCCAGACAGGCACTTAAGCCCCTAGGCCAAACTCCCAGCTCTGGTGTTTTGAGGTAGGGTCCCACTATGTAGCTCAGGCCGGCCTTGCACTCACGTTGTAGCCCAAGCCAGCCTCAAACTCACAACGTTTCACCTACCTCAGCCTCCCCAGTGCTGGGATTAAAGGTGTGCACAACCACACCCGCTTTTGATACGTAAACTTTTATGCCTTGGGGACTCACAGCCTCTTTCTCGAGGAATCATACCCAGTTGACATTCCTGGAGCTCACTGACTCTGCCATCCCACTGTGCCTATATATTTTACAGAGATCACTATGAAAGGAAACAGGACACTGTCCGATGGCTTTGGAGATTACATATGAGTACCTCGGCTAGCCTTATTTGCAATGCTTACAGCCAATTGAAGAGAGAAGGAAATACCATAGTCAGCTCTGAATATATCAACATAAGAAAATAAGTCTCAATATAATGAAAGTTGTAGCAATTGTTCTGCTTTCAAGGGGACCCGCTCAAGTTGGCTCCCACATTGCACCTTGGTCCTTTTTGGTTTTTCTATTCCTTGCCTTCCTCCTGTCCCAGATCCAAAGTCTATCACCACATTTCCTAGTATCACTGTTTTATTTTAAATGAAACATAATAGCAGAATATACTGAAGTGTAACAGTATGTACCAGAAGCTTACCATTACTCTCTTGGGAATTTAACATTGTCTAAAATTTTAATTTGGTCATTATATATGAAATCAAATTAAAACTTTCTGTAGTACTTCTTTGCAACATCTTTAAATTAAGCTCATACAAATTTTATATAGTATAAATTAATCTAAATTGTGGTCCACTGAGTGAGAAACATATTACTTTTCATTTTCACAATTCTAATGGGAAAATAGTATTAGGTGTAATTTTAATTTGCATTACCTTGATAACTCCAAAACTACTGATAATGAACACTTTTTATTGTTAAAAGATATTTGTGTATCTTGCTATGTAATATACCAAGACTTTGGAACGTTTTAATGCTGATATTTAAAGTGGAGGGCATCTTTACTCCTGGGGGGTATATATCTACATCTATATCAACATTTTTTGCTGGTACTGGGAATTGAACTCTGACCCAAGACCTTTGTACTGGGTTACAGTCCCAGATTTTTTATTTATTTTTATTTTGAGACCACATCTTGACTAGTCACCACCTTGCCCACGTTGAGTTCAAACTTACAATCTCTCTGCCTCAACCATTCAGGGCACTAGGATCACAAGAGTAGGCCACATGCCTGATTTTATATCAATCTTTATTTCCTTAGTTTTTCTTAACACTCTGCAGTTTGCTGTTGCTAAAGTCTATTTCACAATGTGTTATTCTGCAGTCAACACTTTGAATGTACCATAAAAATTTCTGAAAGTTTTAGAAATTTAACTATTATGCTTACTTGTACAGTGTAATCCATTTAAAATTAATTTTTGTTTATACTGTGGAGAAACTATTAAAATTATTTTTTCTTATTCTGTAGGAGTATCTAATTATTTCAGCAATGGTTGCAGAAATCTAGTTTGCTTTTGTGGGGTTGTTAAAGAGCTCAGTTCTAGAATCTCTAACTTTATACCCTGCCTAGTTTGTGCATCTTCAGTAAAGTATCACCATCTCTTGATTATTTAGATTAATAAGTCTGGAGATTAGCTAATATAATTTCTCCAGCTTTATAAAGATTATATTGAGTATTCTAGATCCACTAGTGTTCGGTATATATTTTAGAATAATTTGTAAATAAATATATCATACAGACATCTTGATTATGGTTTTCATTTAATATGTCGTTTTGAGAATATTCAGTCTATTGTCAACAGCAAAGCTGTTCAGTTCATGACTGTGGGGAAGCAGAGATGGAGAACTATGGTAGAGAGAAAGGGCAAAGAATTAGATAAAATTCCTAAACTCATATCTTCACAACCCACCCAGAAATACCAGAAGTGCCCTCCACGGATCCCTTAAGTAGCTCTGAAGACAAGCGAAGTGACACACTAAAGCTGATCGTCACACTACCAAAGTCTTCCTGTACATTCCTCATTTTATAAGCTTCTCTCCATCATGTTTCCTAGAGTTACTTAATAAGGTTTTTGCTTAACTCATGTAGTCAAGCCCATGTGTTGCCAAGAATAAACATCACCCAACTTCCTTTAAAAATTGGAAATCAGATGTGAAATCAAAATATTGTCTTGTGTGCTATTCATTTAATAAATAGTTTGGTGCTAAAGACATGTATAAAGAACAGAACAATATAACTGTTTTGAACTAATGATGATCCTCAAGTAGGTCGGATGATCTTTATTTCTTTCCTTTTAATTAGATAATTTTAAAATTTAAGCTTGACGATAAGAGGCAAACTCTAACATTTTTGAGCTGTATACTAGAACTAATAAATAAAAGGGATTTATATGTTTTAAATGTTGCAGTATTCTATTTGTCAATACATAAATAATGCATCTTTTCTTTCAAAATTTAGCCTCTAATTACAACTAAAGACCAGTGATAAGCCAAAGTATTTCTCTAAACTTCTTGAAAAAAAAGATATAGTTTCGTTTTCTTTATTAAATATAGACTATTGGAGTATTTTCTATGACTTACCATCATGATAATTGTTTTATAAAGTTAGTAAAAGCATTTCCAATTAATTAAGATATATGTAAAATTAAAAGTACGTCACTGGCTTAGTTTTATACGTCACAATTCCTCTGAGGCATGGAATGTTACTCTTATCATAAGCATAATCAAAATATTGAAGCCTTTTCCAAATGTGAATGAAAAACAAGTATCTAGATATAATCAAGAAATGAATTTCTCTGACCTTTAACTGATGAAAGTCATCATTCATCCAAAAGAGTCTTCTTTATTTTGTTTGCTTCAGTAATCAAATTTTCAATTATTGTCACCACAAAGTAAGCATTTCTTTGTTGCTATTTTTACATATGTAATATCTAAAATATTCTGATTCTTTAAAACTGAATGACATAGTCATTTGTGTGGGGGTTTATTTATTCATTCATTTTTTTTCATTCATTTTTGAAATTTAATACCTGACCAGCAAAAACCAGTCGGCCTTAACATTAAAGACTGCATATGCTGCCCCCTGTAGAGCAGATGAGGGAACTTCAGTTAAACGACAGCATGGTGGCACTAATAATTCCAGCACTTGGGAGGCTGAGACAGGAGGAATGCCATAAATTCTAGGTCAGTCTGGGTTACATCATGAGTTCTAGACCAGTCTGAACTACATAGTGAGACCCTGTCTCATAAAAACAAAACAAAACAAGACCAAGGGAGAAAAACTGGAATTAACACTGTGAAGGAGTTCACCTGCATCTAGTGCTTTCCTTCACCTTGCTGATTTGCTTTCATTGTGTATTTCCAAATTTGAATGTTATCTGGAAAATTCTTTCTTAGTCCCATGAATGGCTTCAACTTTAGAACACAGTTTTTAGGGACTAGTTCTCATACATTAATGCTATTTGGCTGCATGTTTAATTGTTAAAGTTTTAGTTTATTTATGTAATCTCCTGTTTCAATTGCTATTTAGCTGCACTTGAAGACAAATAAAGAATGAGTAATATTAAAGCCCAATACTCAATGTCATATATTTCTACTAAAAAGACGAGGATTTCTTGCCAGGGATTTAGCTCAGTGGCTCAAGTGCTTGCCCGGTAAGTGCCAGGCCAGATCATGAGTTTGACCTCTGGCATAAATAAGTAAATAAATAAAATAAAATAAAACAAACAAACAAAAACCCAAAGACTTGGATTTCTTTATTCAATGTGAAAATTGAAACAAGATAAAACCCAGCCAGCACTTATGTCCTTTCAGATGATGTTCTCTCGTAAGAGAGGGTAAGTTGGATAAAGTTCAATAAAGTTGAATTTAAATACTTAACCCATAAACTAAATTTGAGTTGAAACTATTCTATTCTTATACAGGCCAATATCCTTACACTTAAAGGTGCATTAGAAAGTTGCAAAGAGGCAATATTATCAATATAGTTAGAATAAGAAAACACATCTGTGACATTCCTAATATGATACAATATCGACATAGTCCTGTATTTTTATATTATGTTGACTTTTGTCTGAGTTGAAGGAAAACTATGAAGTTTATTTTTACATAAAGGTAACTGTTATCACTCATACCAAGCAGGAACATAGTTCGTGTTTTCCCACATTATTATAAGGTTAATCAGCATTTATTTTAAAGCAAATTTAAAACTTAAAAGGGGAAAATAAAAAAAAAACTGTTTAATCTACTTTGCACTTTACAATTTATCATAAAACCAATACTTCTTCAAGGAAATATACGCCCCTCATTTTACAATGAATCCTTTCATTTGGTTATTTTTTCACTGAATAAAACAACGAAGTATTTGTTCAATGTATTTTAGTGCTGGTTCTTACTGCTAATGATCAATGGTTGATTTTGTAGACAGTATTTTGTTTTTATTCCTTGAAAAACAATAAAAACATACTTTACTTGATTATTGAGAATTTATATTTATATATTATTTGATTTTATATTTCTGGTGGAAGCATACATATCCATCTTAATCAAATTTAAATTAGCTATCAAGCACTCATTTTATATGGTTAAATTATATGTGCCAGTGTAGTATCTTTACTCCATTATGTGTTATTTGTGGTTCTGTGTCTTCAAAGGGACTCACTGAAAATTAAAATTTCAAGATACAGCTATCCAGTGCAACATCTTGAAATTTGTTTTGGTCATGTGTTTCTCTAAAAAGTTAGGTTACCTTGGCAAATTGAACATCTCTCTTTGTTTTGACCTTTTAATAGTCTACAATCATAAACATATCAACCGATTCCATTGCCACTGAGAAATGAAATGGAGCGCTATCAGTATGAAAGAGATATGAAGTATTAGGAAAAAGTCTTGCTTACAAATTATAAGGCACACTGAAATATTTTTTCTTGAAAAGGCAGTGTGCCAAGATATAGTTAAGAGTATTTCACAGATTTTGATAACCATAATCATGATAGTTATGTTATTATCCATTTACTTAGAATTTTTTATTAGTTGAAAAGTGTTTAAAATTCTTTAATCTGTTGTTTATGAAAAACGACTCATCCATTTTAAAATATTCATCTTTGACAGAGTACTTATAAATTCTGAACCATGTTCAAAGTTATATAATTCTATATAATTTTGTGGTCCAAATCAAAAGACAAGAGTTACATGGAGATTTGTCAAAGACATTTTCAACTTTGGACCTAATTTACTAACTCAGTAAAGTGACCTTAGGGCCTCATGAAGCTCATGCCAACTTTCCTCACACGAATGGCTTTATTGTATCATTTCACTATGATAGCTTCATTTTGCAAAACTTGAAGCCAATGCAAATTTTTAAATAGAAATAGAAAGGCTAAATAGTTGGGGAATCTTTTTGACAATAGTGCCTAAATCAATTATTAACAGCCAAATAAAGAATATTTAGAAGTTTCTTTAGAATAATTGGTTACAGAATAGATTTATAAAAACAAAAGGAAATATATTATGATGCAATACCAAGAGATATTAACAAAGAAACATGGGCTGAGATAAGTAAATGGAAATCAGAGAGAAATAAATATTGCCAAATTTCTATGTCTTCACTTGGGTATTTCTAATAAATGTCAAAAGAATAGGAAGAAGTGTGAAAGCTACAGTGAGGATAAATAGAGGTCACATATGCATTGTTGGAAGGGTAAAGAAAGGAAGAAATTGACTGGAGTACACACACAAAAAAGAGATAGATGCAATCTGCAATTTTAGTAGGACTTTGAATAGAAGCAATTACAGGCAGGAGTTTAGGATTTGAAATAAAAACTGAACTGCTGCTTTGATAAGCCTGCATTTGAGAAGGATTGCATGCCCTCAATTTTTGAAATTAATTGTTACATATTTTATAGCCAAAAGACTCCATGGCTGGGGGCTAACCTAAAAATATTGCAAAGTTTATTCCGAATAACATTTTACAAATCAACCTGTGTCTTATTTTTCTGAATCCATGGCCAATGCACACAGCACACTATTATAAACCTTGATTTAAATTGTTCACATTCATCCTGATTATAAGCATTTTCTTCAGTTCTCACCTTCATAAATAAACTTGCTTTTTGAAAACATGGATTTAACACTTGCAGGTGGAAAACCTACATTTGGATTTGGCTGGGTATGGAACAATCAACTCACGAGATAAGAGAAGAGAGGAAAGGTTTAATTATAAACAGATATATCAAATGCAGATGATGTAATATTCTTGATATTGAGCCATTTTATGTAGAGTTTATGACATGGATATTTTGAAGAGTCAGCCATTTCTTCTCATAAAAGCTGAACAAGTTCAAGGACATTCTTCCTAGAATGTTGAGTAAGCTGAAGTAATTTTAACAAGAATGAGTGTCTCTTTGTGTCAGGAGATAGCAGATTAATGAGTTGTAGCATTAAAGGTGGTACCTAGGGTGACACAGCACAAGAATATGCATATGACTTATCCCGTGCTCCGACAGCCATATATAAGCACTGCTCTTCCCACACTGACATTCATACTCAGCATTTGGCTTGGACCAGAAAATCAAACTCACCTCCTCTGACACTATGAGCCACTACAGCAACTACTATGGAGGCCTAGGCTATGGCTATGGAGGCTTCGGTGGCCTGAGCAAGGGCTATGGAGGCTTCGGTGGCCTGGGCTATGGCTACGGCTGTGGATGTGGCAGCTTCCGCGGACTGGGCTGGGGCAGTGGTTTTGGAGGTTATGGATTTGGCTCTGGCTTTGGAAACTTTGGATATGGTTTCCGCCGCCCATTGTACTATGGAGGATATGGATTCTCCAAATTCTACTGAAATCCTGCTCTGGAAAACCAGTATCTGAACCCATAAGAAGATAATTTGACCTGACTGTTACAACTAAACGAATCACACTTACTCTGGACCCAGCAGAGATGAAAAACTCCTACAATCAAATCTGAATATAAATCATTTTAAAATTTGTATCATGGCATCCAGTGTTCCTATCTATACTTTCTTAAATGTAGCATTTTTCAGCTTTCCTTACAATAAATTATCATAAATTCAAACAGCATACATGGCTTTCATTGTTTTAATATTTCTTTTTTGTATCTTGATAAACTTGGCTTTAGCTACAGAGTGAATAATACATTTCATAAAGTTTTTCAGGGCTTGTACAATACCATCTTGGATAGGGTAGAACCTTCAAAAAGTGAAACAATTTCCTAAAAATTCAAAATGAATAGTGCAATCCAAGTTGAAACCTAGCTTTAACGAACACCAGGCACTCTCTTTTCTTAGATTCATCATCCTACTCTATATGCATTGTCCTTTGCCTACTAATCAAAGCAGTATGTTGCAGGTTCTGGTCATGCGTTTCTTTAAAGAGTTAGGTTATCTTGGCAAATTGATCATCTCTATTCACTTTACCTTTTAAATATTGTATTATATAATCTTGGACTTGTCAGTTTCAAATTTAACTGTAGCTATATAAATACAAGTTGTGAATAATGCCAACTTTAAACTTTATTTTGAAAACTTCTCGTAATGCATTTGGGAATTCAGATTTACTTACTGACCTTATGAATAGATTTGCTGAGCTGCAGAGTATTACCAACTATTTCACTCAATTAAGTGAGTGTAATTCTAAAAAAGAATAAATCTGAGTAGGTATATCTCAGTATCTTCAGTGGGGAACTACACTGCTTAGTTTGACTAAGCAAAAATAGAATACAGATAAATACACTTTTTTTCACGGAATGGTTAACAAGCATCATAGTCTGAAGAAACATTGTGCATATTTAAAGTAGAATGATTAATATGATTATTTTAAGTCAGTATTAACACTCACAGTACAATTCAGTTGTATCTTATTATTGTTTCACTGATTTTTAGATTGTATTTATTAAAAGACCAGTTCTGGGATACAAATACTTCCAAGGAAAATCTGTCATTTTCTCACAAGAGAATGTATCACAGCATCTCCAAAAACAGGAAATACAATGCTTGGCAGTGTGACATAATTACATCTGTTTGATTTGTGATTTTATAGCTCCAATTGATTTTATGAGAATTAAATCTTCAAATTAACAACTGCATTTTAATTTAGGATGCACAATAAATCAAGGCAGGTTTTGCAGAGACTAGAGAAAGAAATAAAAAATAATATGTGAAGTAGACAAAAGTTTTTTAATTAGGACAAAGAAACATCAAATATAAAATAAACAATATTAGTCCATTGGATTCCATTATTTCAAGAAACCCTTTTCATGATAGCGAACCATTTTAAAGTGAGAAAATAAATCACATAATGGGAATAAATATTTTCAAAACAAAGATCTGAAAAAATACTTGTAGGTAAAGAACTCCTACAACATAATGCTATAGTATTAAAAACCCATTTAACACAGAGAAAATACTTCAGCACGTATTTTTAAAAGGACAAAAATGGCCAATAAACATAGGAAAGCATGCCCAGTATCACTACTTATCAACTAAACTTCAAACTGAAGCAATATTCAGTCATTGTTGGATAGAAATGAAGATGTACTCACTTTCAAAACAACACTACCAACTGTGTTGTGTAATATGTTTATGAAGAATTCTGCTTATGGTGTAGCATGTTTAGATTTTGTAGTCACAGAAATTTCTTCCTATAAAAGTGCTGCAATGCACTAGAAAAACATAGAAAATCCAATGCCCACAGGAGAGTCAAACTAAAATTGTTTTAAAATGGCCAACATTGTCAAAGATGTCGAGAAATTAGAAGCATCTTGTTGGTAGTATTGTAAATTTAAAAAAATCCTTTCAAAAGCATTGACAAGATCTGCTGCAACTGGTGTTAAAAGGTAGGAACACGGTAACCTCTAGAGAATGATGCCAGTTAAAAAAGAAGTAATGGAAACATTTTGGAATTAGTTATGCTGAGGATCAGTAGAATAAGCACATACATCACGCTCTTGTCCGCAGCGGATCCATTCCAACCCTACCCCAAGTGGGTGCCTAAAATCACAGATAATAATAAATTCCATATGATGCATTTTCCTACATTTATGTAATTATGACAAAATTTATGTTTTAGAAAAATAAGAGATTAATAGCATGATATAATAACTGTAAGACATATTGTAATAAAATTATGTAATTGCGATCTTTCTTGCCTCAAACACTTTATGTACTTAGCCTTCTCATTATAATGATGAAAGATGACACATCACTCACAAGACAAGGTAAGGGGAATGACACTGGCGTCATGATGGAGCCCTAGCTACATAACAGTCACTTGAGCACAAGCTCTCTGAAACTATGCTGGTCATTTTGATACCTGAGATAACTAAATAACTAATGGATGGGTAGAATATTAAGCTGGAGAAAGAGATGACTCAAGTGCTAGGTGGATAGGACTAGTTGGAGTGAGATTTCATCATGTTCTTTCATCATGTTCATTTAAAACTTGTGTTTTTTTCTGGAAATTTCCATTCAATATTGTTGGACTATGGTTGTCCTCAGGTAACTCAAAAAGTGACAGTTACAGTGCAGATAAAGGGAGATAATTGTATACAAAACATCATCTAAGGTTATACTCAAATTTATATTACAATATAACTCATTATATGCTTATTGTGCTTCAAAGAAAATTAATGGAAAGAAAACATAATAAAATGTGGGTTATGTTTTCCCCTAAGGACAGGTACTACTTGAATTCATCTTTTAAAAACCCTTATAATTTATGTGCATTCAGCACATTAACCTAAGCTTGTGAGAAACATGATGCTTAACCTTTAAATTCCTTAGAATTTGTTCATCCATTCAACACTTACTCATGGTTTCGTTACTATACAGTAGTCATGGCAGAAAGAAACAAAACAAGTTGTGAAATTGCACCACTGGAAAATTGCTTGTAAGACTGAAAAAACTGACTGCATTTTTTATTGTGATTTGACTTTAATTTTGAATAATAATATGCTATCTTATGTCAAATTAGTTTTTATTGTTCAATTTTGTAAAATAAAATGATATAGTTATGATGATCAATATTCTAAAATAATAGAAAAATTCTTGCCATATTTCATATTTTTCCCCTGACATTCTCTACAAGAATACATAACAGGTGAATTAATGCCTCCAAATTTTCCAATGTTTTCTTTCCTTTGAAAAGGGACCACGCCATGAGGCATAAGATGGTTTTGAAAGGATACAATAAATTGAAGAGTCTTGAATTTAATACAGTTCCTTTACTTAATAAGTGAAGTTTGAAAATCCAAAGCCAGATAGAAATGAAGATGTACTTAATTTCAAAACAACACTGCCAACTATGTTGTGCAATATGTTTATGAAGAATTCTGTTTAGGTTATAGTACAATGAGATTTTGTAGACACAGAAATTTCTTCTTATAAAAGTGTTGCAATGCATTTCAGGGATATCATGACTAGGAAAAAAACATAAGCTCAAACACTGAAATGAATGGGAGGGCTTCTTCATAAATCAGGATGGTGACAAGTGAGTGTAACATGTAGAATGGCACTAAAATTAAGTGGAAAACGTTTGCCCTCACAATGTATCAGGGTATATAAGCGTGCTGGTACACATGCTGCCTTCAACAGCAAACTAACTCAACTCTTGACACCATGAGCCACTAGGCCTGGGCTAGGGTTAGAGACTTTGGTGGTCTAAAATAAGGCAATGGCTGTGAATGTGGCAGCTTCTATAGACTAGGCTATGGCTCTGGCCATGGCTCTGCCTATGGAGGCTATGGATATGGCACTGGTTGTGGAGGCTACAGACATGGTTACTGCCATTCATTATGCTATAAAAGATACAGATTTTCTGGATTCTACTGAATTTCTGCCTCAAGCCCAACATTTAAAATTACAAAAAGACTTCCAATACTAGCTTCATTCACTGGACAATCAAGATCACACAGTTTGCCAATTTATATCCATATCTTTGCCACAATCCTGTTATCCTCTAATTTGCTTCTAAACAAATGGATTATATGTTTAGTAAACATTCAAATTTTAAAGTAAAATATGGTTTTTATTTTGTTTGTGAAACTCAACTATGTGTAAGTAGTGATGGGTAGATTCTCTTTCATTCTTAATGAGGGAAGCTATTGCCTTGACAGAAAAATCTATTTTATTTTTATATGCAAATATGCATATGGGTATATAGTAACTTCAAAGTTTGAAATAGGAGAGTGTCAAAATAATCCACAATTTGACACTTTTATGTTTCTTAGATAATACTAGATTTAGTTCAATGACACAAAGTAATTATCAACTTAACATCTGTATATATTTATGTATCAGGTGTGTGTTTTATTTAGTCCAGTCCAAATTTCTCAATTCAATCCAAAAATATAGTGAAATTTCCATACAGGATTTTTTTTTAAATTTTAAGAGCAAGGAAATGTGATAGATCAGACCACTTCAACAGTCATATTATGAAATATATCACATTTCTCATAACTTTTATATTTGTCTATTTTCATCCTATTATACTCTTGTGTATATAATTGCATTTGACATTTTTATAAAGCAATTGGTCAACAAATTACAGGAGAATTTAGCTAATTTTTTTATGTGAGGTTGACTTATAATAATTTAGCTATAGTTTTATAGTTGGTTTTATTTTCTTACTTAATCTCCCTTGCAGGATTTGACATTCTATTTCATCATCACTATCATCATAATATTGATGATTTTGCAATTTAAAAGGCAAAAGAAATACAAAAACTCTATTAGAAATTAATTTATATTTTTTACCTTAGGCTAATAACAAACACCATAAAATCCAAAAATCTTTCTCAGATAGCTTAATTTTAGTTACATCACTCCCCTGATGAAAATAGGAAAAATGTGGCATTTTATAGATATAGTAAGATAAAAGGACATGAACAAATATCAATATTCTTCCTAAAAGCAAATGCTATAGTCAAATAATGGTATAAATTTAAAAACTTTACATAACTTAATGAAAGTAGCTAATATATTTGATTCAGTCACACAGTAGCATCCTAAAGCTGCTGAAATAGAGCAGACTTTAAATGGCAGCATGCATTTCACCTGATGATGTATGTTAAAGAAGCAGAAAAAACTAAAGAATACATAAGAGTTTCAGTGGCAAATTGTGGACCAGGACCTGAGTCAGGGTCTCCAGAACCCATGTGCCACACTCAGCTTCTTTCCTGTTGTCTCTTCTCCATCCTTGCCATCAAGTAGAGTACCTTGAAGGTGTCTTCTCTATTTCATTAATAGATTCAAAGTCAAGAGACATGTTATATGGAGCCAAAATTAAAACCACCATCAATACTGATAGATTGAGGAAAATTATGGGTAGTATTCCTAGGGAAACATAATATCATTTCATCAATTCTGCTTTAAATTAAAAAAACATTATCTTTATAAAGAAAAATCTTTTCTAATTTATAGAAGGTGTTCTTACCCTCTATGGTGGTTGATACATTGTATCAACTTGAGAAGTACAGAAGCTTAACTAAGTAACTCAGCAGTTCTACATTCTAATATAGAGAGTACAGGCTCTTACCACCCTAGGATGTTGTTCACTGTGTTAACTTTAGAAGCTTAGAATTTAACTAAGTGACTCAGCGGGGGGCCATGGTCCTCACTTTGTAAACATCCTGAGCCTGTGCAAAAGGAGGGCACCTAGATAGTGTATTACAATCACCCTAGAGAGTAGTAGCCTGCTTACATTATAAGGGAGGAAAAGAGGTTTACTCCTTCCCCTTCTGATCTTGCTGCTTTTGCTGTCCTCTGCAGCATTGAACAGTTGCCACTCAGTCATGCCACCCGGCCTTGAAGCTTGCTTATTATGGACTGAATCTGCTGAAAATTGTGAGTTAAATAAACCTTTCTTCCTTAATTTTGCACATTGGGTATTTTATGCCAGCAATGAGAGAAAAGTAACCAAGACAGAATTTGGTACCAGAGAAGTGGGGTCATTGCTGTGACTATACCTGACCATGGGGTTCAAGAGTCTTTTGAAATGGAGTGTAGGAAGAGTTTGAAAAAGTTCAGAGATGTCACCTGAAAGAGCAGAGCTGGAATATATTAAACTGTTCCATATGGAAGATTTTGGTCACAGGTTAGAAGATCAGAGGGCTGATAGAAATCCTGCTGATAAAGATCAGGCTTGGGAGGTTTCTTCTGGGAAGAAGGACTGCATTGGTTGTTGTGTGGTAAATGTTAAGGCTTGGCAAAAGCTTGTCTGTATTTTGTTCATGTCCAGAATCTTTGCCTGAGATTGAGATTAAGAGCGATTGACTAATTAATCTCACAGAAGAAATTTCAAGGCAGTTGAATGTTGAGGCTGTGGCATGGCTATTGTTGAAAACATTTAGCTAGATTTATGTTATGAATCAAAAGCACAGAGTCCAGCAGAATGATTTAAAATGCTGTGAGTTTGACCAGAAAGGAAGCTCCAGTAAAGGTGTGGACTACAAAGATAGAGCTAAGGAGACCTCAATTGCTGAGAAGAAAAAGAAGAATATAAAAGATAGCCTGAAGGCATCCTAAGAAACAGCAAGTTTCTACCCTTTGGCAGTCTCAAAACTGCAGAAACGAAAGATTTTGATCTGAAGGGAAAGCTACAGAGTACCATGTTCAAGAATGGTGGTGGCATAAAAAATTTGTTCCTCAGAATTGGATTCAGAGTGTCCAGCAATTCACACATTCAACCCGTACATCCTAGAGAGACTTAACCCTGGCTACTTTACCAGCTGGCTGCAGACTTTGGCATCATCTATGTGGTGCTGGCTTTAGGTGCATGCATAATGCAAGAGTTGGGAAGTTAAGAAGGCTATCACCTCCATTTCAGAAGGACTGGGAGGTCAGGTAGTGTGCCCCTGAGAGGGTAGTGTGTGAAGATGTGAGTGTGAAATTTAAGGTACACTGGAGAGTCCAGAAGTTTGGAGAAGCCAGGAACATGGATCATCTAAGGAAAGCTGCAAGGAGAGAGCAGAGTGGGCCTAAGAAAGAAGCCATGGGTGCTACAATCCCCAGAAGTTCCATACGGGTCCTTTGGAGCTCACAAATTGCCACAGATTGCTTCAGATTCTGGACATGAAACTACAGGTCTTAATGTTACCCCTGCTGTATTCTGGACTTGGTTTGGTCCCAATCCTTTAAATCCCCCTCTTTTTAACTTTTGGAATGAAAATGTTTACCTTGTGTCATTGAATATTGAAAGTGTTTTAAAACTTTTCATTTGTACAGGGGCTTGCAGCTAAGAGTTTGCCTTACATCATGGAGGTTACTTAGGACTTAGATTTCTCAGCAATGTTTAAACTGTTAGGACTTTGGCAACTCTTGCAGATGGACTAAATACCTTTTGCATAAAGGGTTGTGCATGAGTCTTTGGGGATGGGACAGAGGAAGAATGTTATGGTTCTAATGTAGTATTATGTTAATAGACATAATACTGGTTCTTAAGGATTGTTATACCTGTGTCATAATGTTCAAGTTGTGAAATGATGAGTAAGAATCACCCAAGGAAAAATTCTATTCTAGTGAGAGAGTTAGAGCATTTTCTCTGGAGATTGGGATAAAAGAAAAGTGTCTGGTTGGTAAATTGACAAGGGGTTGATTATTATGGTTGATGCATTGCATCATCTTGAGCCACCTAGAAGCTTAACTAAATAACTCAGCAGTTCTGCATCCTAGGATGCTGTTCATTGTGTCAATTTGGGAAGTTTGGAAGTTTAACTAAGTGATCCAGCAGGGGACAGGATCCTAACTTTGGAAACATCCTGATCCTGCGCAAGAGGAGGGCACAGAGATGGTGTGAGTGCTGCACCCACTTGCTCTCCCCTCTCCAATTTGCTGGTGGTACTTCTGCTGCCTTCTGCCACTTTGAACAGTTGCCCCTCTGCCATGCTGCCATGCCACCCTGCCTTGGAGTCAGTTTATTATGGGTGGAAACCTCCACAAACTATGAGCTGAATAAACCTTTCCTTCCTTAATTTTGGAGGTTGGGTATTTTGTCTCAGCAAAGAGAGGAAAGTAATGATGACAGCCTCCACATAAAAGGTGACTTTGAGCCAATAAAAGACTATATTTTAATTACCTCACATATCCTAACACAAGATCTGAAATCACAATGAATTCATCATCTTAGAACAATCTTCAAAGAAGAGAATGACAAACAATTGTTCAGGTCTTTAGGTTCACTGAATTAAGAGAAATAAATTCAAAAGAAACGTGCATTTCTCACTTTCCACAAACAATCAGTATCCAAAGGATAGAATCACCATTATATTTTTTCCAACCTAGAGAAAAACAAACAAAAGAATTGGACATTTTGATGCATAGATTTTATAGCCTAATTTCCCAATTTTTTCCTTATCATGTGTGTCACATATGTGTGCATGTGTGTATCACAGTGAGACCTATATTGTAGCATATGTCTCATTATTTTCTTTTTGGAAAAAACAAAATAAAACAAGGTATATTTCATTGCTGTACTTTATTTTTAATGTGTAAAATTCATTGCAAGTGAATACAGCTATACATATCAGAAACAATAATATAAATTAGTAAATTAGTCCTTAGCTATTTCACACACTATAACAGATCTATGAAAGCATTCATATGATTCTTAAACTTGTTAGATATAGGTTCTGTTCTTGACTCCAAGGGGACTCATCAAAAACAAAAAATTTTCCCAACAGTTTTCTTTTTTCAGCATAAAAAGTAAAGATGAAATAAATTTTTGATAATCTGTAACACATTTGGTGTCAGTACTCTCAAGACATCATACACTGTGCTGGGCAAAATTAATTCCTTTCATTCATCCAATGAATGTATTTTCCTCTGTTGGGAAAACTAATAAAGAGCTATAATTGAGAAAAAATATTACCAAGAATATTGCTTCTGTAACAACAACAAAAAGCAACAAAAATAAAACTACAAAAATAACCTCAGATGCATATTTAAAGTCATGTTACCTGTAGCTTGAAGCTACAAGTTTGGTCATTTGCTTAATGACCAAAGCCCAATATATGATCATATTCCCCCAAGAGTTCAACTTTGATTTCATTTTCTATCTTCGCACAGTGAGCTGAGGAAATCTGGGAAGGCTGAATTGATGACCCACAGTTCTTTCTCTGTTTTCCTCTCTCTGTATCTGAAATCTGTGTTTAGTATCTGGAGATTTGTAAGAACTCTATCAAAAATAGCATATGACCTTAAGAACACAGAAAAACATTGCTCAAAAATTTGAAAGATTAATAAACAAGAAATGTTTTATGAAAAAACATTAATTGCTTACCAGAGGGGAAAAAAAGTGTGAATTGGAAAGTAGAATACAAAACTGAATATTAAAATCAAATTAGTTATATGAATGTGTGATGGGAAAAAACTAATAAGAACAAAATACCTAGCTTGTGCTAGTATATATTGGAAATTAGAACTGAATAAAAGAAAAATAAAGATTTCACAAGGAAATTGAAATAGTACAAGGAATAAAAGTGGTATGTGAAAAGCAGGAAACCAAGATCATTTGCCTTTGCTAGGTAGTGCTTGGGTAGAGTCCATTTTGGAAGCAAGAACACAGTGATGGTTTAAAGAGATTATTTTTGAACAGATGTTCAGGTTGGTATAAAAATAAGTTTATTCTTTTGGATAGTTTCTAAGTTTCATGTGAATTTTAGTAGGCTGATAAATAAAGAAAAAGGTTTTGGAAGGTGATATATAAAATCAAAACAGTTTATTTTATCATGTCTAAATATTTTATCCATTATTTTGTATGTATCAACATTTAGGTTTATTTATTCAAATAGTCATCTACTTTGAAGGAGGGTATATCATTGACTTCTCAGTCTGAGAAATAAAATTGGATTTGAGGAAATATATATGTATATGTATTCTAAATGTGGTTATTTATTTGAATTTAGATAAGCGTTAGGTGTACAAATCCAAAGACTGGTATGAAAATGAGGAAATATGAATGATGCAATATGTTCGACAATGAAGAATTCTATTTCAGGGGTTTATAATTTGATAACTTTGAAGACAGTCTTTTGCTCATTAAAAAAAGAAAGAATGTAATGAATTCAAGGGTGTTCTAACTAAGAAGTGAAGTAAGCTAAAACATTTTAATGAGCTATGTGCCCCTCCTGTTAGCAAACAGATTAACGAGCTGGCCCCAGTGAACTCTTGACTTGGAATGATACCATAAATGGCTATGTGTTTCATCACATGCTTTAACCAGGGTATATAAACATCCCTTCAGGTATGCTGATATTCACACTTGCCTAGAACAAGGAACTAAACTCACCTCTTCTGACACCATGAGCTACTACGGCAGCTACTACAGAGGTCTGGGCTATGGCTACGGAGGCTTTGGTGGCCAGGGCTATGGCTATGGCTGTGGATGTGGCAACTTCCGCAGATTGGGCTGGGGCAGTGGCTATGGAGGTTATGGATTTGGCTCTGGCTTTGGAGACTTCGGATATGGTTTCCGCCACCCATTGTACTATGGAGGATATGGATTCTCCAAATTCTACTGAAATCCTGCTCTAGTATCTCCACATTGTAATCAAGAATAGACTCGTTAAGGTATTCTTCAGTCAATGGACCGAGATCGCTCTATACCTATGAAGCATGTGAAATCTAAAAATTTCAGGGAATTCATTATTTATGAATCTGCAGTTTAAGAACTACTGGCTGGTTTATGTTCAATGCCCAATAAATAATTTAAAATGAAACTGAAAATATGACTATTGTTTGGTTCTTTTAATTCAATAGATACACATACTTATATGAAAGTTTTAGCAGTTATCATGTAGAAATACAATATACACATGAATAGACATGCATATAAATGTGTGTATTTGTGTGTGTATATATATATATATACAAATAAATACATAGTAAATGCTACAAACATATATGATAAGGACATGACAATTATCCTGATTTAGTCAACGCATACCATATAAGTTTACTGAAATATCATAGTGTGCAACTTAATTATGTACCTTATATTAACACTCATTTTCATCATAATTATATTTTTTTGCTGTTTTGACTTCATATATACTTATGATACATAATATTTACATTGGTTTTGGGCATCTGGTATATATATTTATTTTATCTTGATCTTGTCAATCCCCTTCTCTCCCTCCTCCTCTTCCTCAACTCAATTTCCTCAACTCAAAAAACCTACACCCCTGTTACCTATCTCCCCTATATTTTAGTTATACTTTGGGTTTCTCATGTAAAGGAAATCATGTGGCATATAACTTTCTGTGTTTGACTTATTTCATTTAACATTATGGGCTCAAGATCCACTCCTTTTCCTGAAAATAACATGAATTTATTTTCTTTATGCCTGAATAAAATTCCATTGTGTATTTAAAATCATTTTTACTCTATTAACAGAGAATTGAACAACTTAATTTATAGTTTCACAGTTTCTGAATGTAAGTAGCCAATGAGTAATTTTAAAATTCAACTTTTGGTTAAAAATGGAAAATTCATCCTAACTTTTTCTTTTGACTTGGTGCTCTTGTGGTTGTGTGTGTTGCATTAGTGGTCTGCACAGAGAAACCAGAGCTAAGCAACTCTGTTAAAGGTCAGGCTATGTCATCTAACCCAGGAACACAGGATTTCATTGGAAGTATTTTCTTGGATTTGGGCAGTATGTCCAGAGACAATTTTTGAAGGGCTGAAAAGTAGTAATCGATATAATTATTATTGAGGTTAACATTCTTACTGTAATCAGTAGTCTCATAGTTTCATCCTCTTTAAGATTCTATTGAACTATGTCTAATTTGAGAGAAAATGTTTTGAATTCATAACAAGAATATTTGCTTCCACAGAAAATGTCAAAATGTATTTTATGCTTTCATTCATCAACATGAGTAGAAATTTAAGTTGTGAGTTGAAACTTCTCAAAAAAGTGGCGATGATACAAATTTGCTTTTGATTCTGTGATGAGTAGAAAGTTGCTGGTTCCTAAAAGATTCCACTGACTGTGCATATGGAAAAAAATGGATTTGTTACATATTCTTCCAATTCTTCTTTCTTCCCAGCTAATGAAGAAATAACTTATGCACATCATAATCATGTGCTTTCTTCTTTAAAATACATTTAGTGTTTATTTTGTTCTTGAAGTTTCTCCTTTGTATCTCATAGCATTTCCATATGTAGAGATAATTTTAAGCACTAAAACCAAAAAGTAACCCTTAATCACTGTCACAAGCAGTGGAAAAACTGCATAAGAAGAATGTGAAATCCTTAGCTATGTAATTTATGCATAATTCTCAATGATTCATTGAAAATACAAAATATTCATTTTGTTAACAGATTTATCTTCTAAAAAGGCAAATAAAAATAGAATGAGCTTTGATTAGAGTAGAAAAGACAGTAACATCTAAGATTAATACTGGATTAAATAGTACTGTGGTACCAGAAAGCTTGTTGAAACTTGTATCTAACAGTAAAATATTTCCTAGATAGCCAGTAAGTTGCTCATATTATTCTATGCATGACTTTTTTGAATGTCAATTGGAGTCATATAATTCATTCACAAATTATTCTTGAGCACTAACTAAATCCAGGTTTTTTTTTTTTTTTTTTTGAAATTAGGTCAGTTTAATGAATAAACCCATTAAGGAAAAAATGTGTCAGCCAAATATTTCTCATGAAAATCAACAAAGTTTAGTAGAATGATTATAATAACTAAATTGCATGAGTCCCAAGTTTCAAGGTCTGGGTTGGGCTTAATCAAGTATAACATCAACCCTGAGCAGCACTGCTGGGCTGAACTGAGGGACACTGAATACCAAACCAACAGCTGTTACTAAGGAATGTTTCTTTATTCTGTATTTTTTTTTTTGCAATAATTCCTTGCACTTCAAGGATTTGCGTATTCTTTAAATTGTACAAATCCTTCTATAATTTCAGATGATACTAAGGGTTGAGATATGCTTTAAACAAGAAAGAACAACATCAATATCTTAGAAAATTCTAGGCTTTTTTTTTTTTTTTTTTGAACAGGTTAGTTAGAAACCAGCTGAACACAAACATGGGCACAGCATAGCTCAGTGATGACAAGATTAAATATATTCTATTTATGATGGAGATGTACATGAAAAGAATGCAATGTTGATTCCAGTAAATAGGTTGTACTCAAAACTGTTTCACCTGCCTCACACCGTCACCTGGACACAATAATGACTGGTGGAGAAAAGGGGAGACAGGTGACATTGGAATTGCGATTTGAAAAAGATGCAAGATACATTAACTAATGCTAGAAAAGTGGAGAAAGACAGAATGGTGGACAGAAAAGGTCTGACCCGAACTGACTGGATCACGGATGCTACAACTCAGTATGGGAAAAGGACAAGTACGCAAAGCAAGAGCTCTGGCAGGACTCCCCATTAGATGGCAATTTTTACCTCCAATAGTCTTTCCTGAGTGATTGCGGTTGTTCTAAATTGTTGAACCAAAAGCAAAATTTTGCTTGCTGGTATGTAAGGCCAAATAAAATAAAAATAAAAATTATCCATGATCAAAGTTCTAAAATTCTAGAAATCAGGTGCAATTTTGTTTTTTGTTTCTGGTATATATTGCTGATAAGTGAAATTTTTCTTGTCACTCATGCTATAAAATGTGTAAAACTATGAAGAAATTGTTACATTTAAATCTTGACATTGGCTACTTTTTAAAATTTCAAGAATCAGTTATAGCAATGCTCCCATCGAATACTTGAGATTATATTTAATTACATTAAAAAATACTTAGTGCAAATGATATTAAATGCCTAAAAAGAATTGTACATATGGTTTGGGACGTGTACAGTACTTGGAACATACAGTAGTCCCTTCTAACAGAATTAAGGCCATGATCTCAAAGGGAAACTAATTAGGTAGTCAAGCAAGCTCAGAGCCTATTAACGTGTTTGTCATGTGACAACTGAAGAATGAATTGCTTCAGGTAAGAATAATTTATGGCATAACACTAAATGAGAGGTACGTGTTTCATCATATTCTCTGAGCAGGATGTATAAGCTTCCCTTTAAAGACATTGTTATTCACACTGTGAATCTTCATCTGAACTAAATTCACCTCTTCTGACACCATGAGCTATTACAGCAGCTACTACGGAGGCCTGGGCTATGGCTATGGCTGTGGATGTGGCAGCTTCCGCAGACTGGGCTGGGGCAGTGGCTATGGAGGTTATGGATTTGGCTTTGACTTTGGTAACTTGGGCTATGGCTTCCGCCACCCATCGTAGAATGTGGCATATGTATTCTCTGGATTCTACTAAAGAAATTTTTGATGCTAGAAATAGAGGAGAAACTTCCAAATACCTGGATTTATCTCATCCTATACTTTGTTTTTATGATGGAATCAACCTATTTTTTTTTTCCAGCATCCATTGTTTGATGTTCATCAATATTTAAGTTGGGTCTCTGAGTAGTTGCTCTATTTCACTCTCCAGAACCCATCATATGTTATAGGCGGCTAAGTTAAACAGAAATTAATATACAGTCAGGGAGGGAGTGGGCCCTTAAGGAATTCAGCATGAAAATAAAGACATCAGAATTGTGGCTGGAGGTGAATCTGAGGAATGGCAAGTCTCAAGATGAAGTTGCAGTGGCCAGGCCTACAGGCCTCACTAAGGGACAAAGTGTAACTGGAGATTATACTGTAATCATCACCACCTGGTCTAGGAAGTCCAGATGGTCATCAGTCACCCAGATGGATGAACAGAGCATCTGGACCCATCCCTTCCCAAAAAATGCCTCTGTTCTTTCCATGTACCCCTGCTATGTGACTCGCTTCCCAACTGAATCAATATTAGTGAAGCACTTATACTTTTAATTGTATTGGTTGATCGCAATTCAACTCATGTCATAACCGTGTTGTACTTTGCTGTTTAAATTATCTCTGTCAGAGGGCCTTGGTGGCCACCTGCTCAGGACCAGTCCTGGAAATCCAGGAGCTATTCTTCTTTCCTGTATTTTCAATAATACTACTCTGATTTCTTCCCTTGGCTTGTAATTTTATTCCTGGATGCTGTTTGTCCATGAACTCAACACCTGTGACACCTGACAGGTCAGGAGTTCTACTGCTCCTGTATCAACACCTTAACAGTTCTCATTTTGGTTTATTTTTCCTACTACCATTACCAATGTATTATCTTTTATCAAGATATTAGAGGAAACTTGTATTTTTAGCTAATAAATTGATTACTTAATATAAATGTTTGGCTCTTCTCAATGTTTTTATTTTTACTATTTAATGTCTGTTTTTCAACTAATATGAAAAATCGCTTATAAAGTAATGATGATGTTTTCAGCTACAAGGTACAACATGATGAAAATATTTCTAACTTACTGTGTTACACGAGCTAAAGATCGTATAGGACATCACATTAACAATAAGTGCAAGTAATTGATTTACTCCTTCAGAGTATCAGCCCTCTCAAATATCTCTCAAGTGTTCCTGAAATTACTAGGGAAAGTGCCATCTTCATACTTTGCTGTGGAATATTGCTGCTAGCTGTAGATTTTAGTACTACTGCTTTGGTCTTCAATCTTTTTCTAGCCTTGGCAGAGAATGAGGAGAATTATTTGCTTTTTGGGAAAGAATCATGAGAGGCATTACCCGTTATAAAGCTTATTTACTTGCCATAGCCATGAAGTAAGAGAATCAAATGTTACAGAATACTATGGAACACTGGGAAAAGTGTGGGCCTCTCTGATTTTATTACAATTTATCATAAATGGAGGATAACACAATGTAAAGCATCACTAACAAAAGAGGCTTAACTGATCCATAAGAGCCCCTCTTGATTGTCAGTTATGAGCCCATTTCTTAGTGAAAGTCAAGAATTCCAGATTTTTGTGTCCATAGGTATTTTTGTTTTCCCTCAGAGAAAATTCCCTAAGCATATTTCTTTTAGGCTGTTCCACAAATTTACCACTCCTGGCCAGGCACCCTGGAAACTCAGTAATGAACTGCGGATTGAATCCCTGCTAGTAATGTTCTCAGTTAACTTTTGGAGTACCCAGAAAAGCCTGTTCTTCAAGTTTGTCAGACATGCCCAGACATGTTTGAATCCACTTAAATTCAAATTTGGACCCCGAGTTCTTATTTCTGACTCTTTTGATCCTTTTGTAAACTTACAAGAAGAGAAGTATTGTGTGTACAATTTCTCATAGAAAACTTACCTTTTCACCTGTAACAAAGCTTTGATTTCAGTCAGAAAACTCAACAAAGGAAGGATGAAAGGAATGAAGGAATAAAGGAAGGAAAGAGGGATAGTAAGGAAAGAAAAGAAAAGAACAGAACAGAACAAAAAAGCAAAGAAAAGAAATAATTCATTTTTTCAATAGCCTAGTGATTTATTCACATAGAATGACTTCCATGTGTTTTTGAGGATGAAATGTGAAAAAGCAGTAACATTTTTGCAGGTACTGTTAAACTGGAAAGCATAGTTTCAAACCCTCTCACATAGATCCTATTTGTAACTACTATACTTCATTTTGCTAGTAAAGTTCTGAAATTTGAAGATTAGTATGTTCTATATTCCTTGGACAGTTACTCAGATAGTTATTTTATACTTTACCCAAAAATTCAATATAATGATTCTTATATATTAAAATCTGTGATTACTACTTTATAAAATGCATACTTTTAATTTTTAATTTTTCATTTTTCTACTCAAAAATGTAAAGATCCTGAACTATTTACACATTTACAGTTACTCTCTAAGGAATGCAATTATATATAAAGCTGTTCTGAATAAGTATTTTAAAATGGTGGGTGCTTTTAAAGAACTATATCTAGATATATAACGTGTCATTGTTACATTTAATTTTCTCCAGACAGACACAACATTGACTAAAGATGATCTGGTATACGCTGAACTTAAGATTTAAATACTGTCCTTCATTGAAAGTAATTTTGATTTCCTATTTTACCTGCCCAGAGACTACCAAATTTGATTTATACCAAAATAAAATTAGTGCTACACTTGAATGCAATTGCTTTTAGAAGCATATTGGTTAGGTTTTAAAACAAGTGGGTATCAGAAACACCTACCACATTTCTAAATTCTAACCATTAATGCTTTGGGTAGAACTGAATTTCGGTTTATTTCTATTAGATAAATGAAACATTGGAACATTTCTTCTGCTTGCAAATAAGGAGAAGCTCTCCAAATGAAAAGCATAAGACCTAAATTAGAAGAAGGTATAATAATATAAACATTTCTGAAGAAAGCCAGTGAAAAGGAATGTAGAATCCATGATTAATGTTAAAGGATAAAATTAGGAGATGAATAGTTTCTTGAAACATGCATATAAAAGCAAAGTTTCTTTTCTGAATTGAAAATAGTTTTATAATTCTTTATGACTTTTTATAGTCCTAAAACTGGACACAAGATGAAAATCAGTGTACAAGCTCTTCAGTCAAATAGAAATTTCTATTAATGTGAAAGATGAGTTTAACAAATATTTAAACAAGTGTATATAGAACACAAGTTCAAACTACCTGCTCAGTTTTTTAAGTCTAAATAAAAATCTCTTTCTTAAGTTTTGTATATATTTACAATTGTAACTCTGACCTTGAGTTTTGGGGACTAGCTTGAAGCAATGAATCTACCTATGACTCTAGCTCTGAACTTGAAGAGTTTTAGGGTTATTATTGCTATATATTTAGTTATGTTTCTGCCATACACCCTCTTGCTGTATACCTTATACAGTATATGCTCAACGATGACACCAGGATCCATGCAACCTGTCAAGTCAAAATATGGAGAGATGTGTCATACTTTTTTATCCCTGTATTCAATTGGTAACTGTATTACTTCCTTAATACAGTATATCTATTTATCTAGATACTTATTTTTATTTATTTCCCTTCATTTTATCCTTTTCCTAATGTCATAATCATTGTCCCTGGTCTGTCTATTCCCTCTCTTATATTCTCTTGTGTTTCAGTCTGCTCTCCTGAAATCAAAATTTGACACATTTTTATTATTCTGTTAAAAATCATTTGCTTAAAATAACTCCTTTCATCTTCTACTGGGATGATGCATATGGTGCTATCATAATGCAGTTCTCAGTGTGCTGATATGTAAACAAATCTAAGATAATACACTTAAAATGCAAATTGTAGAAGGTCAGCAGCCATAGATTTCCTTAATCAGGAGTGATACTTGATAAATGTCAACTCAGTTCAGAGGTGCATTTGCGTAAACGATCCAGAGTCTTTGTCAAATATGTTCCTTTATGCTAGTTCCCGCTTCACCTCAGAGACTCTGCCCATCACTCCTCCTAATGAGCTGCTGCTCATCTTAGGAGCATGATTTAAGCACTATCTCAACTGGATGCCTTCCTTGAGTGCAGCAAAAAGCTATCAGCATAGTGGAAAAGTTTGAGTTTCTAAATAAAGTAGAGAAGCCCCAGTTCCCTATTGGCCTCAGGGCACATTTTGCTTTCTGGCACTTATCACCAAAATAGATGCTACTCTCTGGTTTGTTTACTTGTAAATTATATGCCTTTCCCTGAGAAAGTAAACTTCAGAGGGGCAGAGACTTACTCTCTTTTATTCATTTCTGCATTTCACAGGGCTCAACACAATGCCTGACATGCAGAAAGCATTTCACAAAATACGTACAGAATAAATCCATCACGGCACAAACCATGAGTATTCACATGCCAGCTTCTGCATTAAATATGTCTTTTATTGTGATGTGATGATGATATTGAAGAAAACCTTTATTCTCATTTAAATCAACACCTATGCTTTGTGCATCTGTTTTATAGATCTTCAATGAATTTCTAAAACCTGTTGTGCATTTTGCTAAGGACTGACGCTTAACCATAAGCAACTTTAATAAAATTATGATAAAAATAACTCATGTTTATTGAAATCTTACTGTGGTTGCATTCTTTATGATATTTAATCTTCAGATGTTATAGGGTACACACT
The DNA here is from genome assembly GCA_004363535.1 of Dasyprocta punctata. Classification (NCBI taxonomy): domain Eukaryota; kingdom Metazoa; phylum Chordata; class Mammalia; order Rodentia; family Dasyproctidae; genus Dasyprocta; species Dasyprocta punctata. Next base: position 77,948 of record RJWM01004687.1, read on the forward strand.
ATTGCTTTTCCTATGTAATGGATGAAAAACTTGTAGTTTGAAAATCTCAAATACCTTGTCTCAAATTATATAAGAGTAAGATACAAGGTATTCACCTATGAAGAATTAAATAGTAAAGCGTTTTGTTCCTAGGCATAACGTTTTCTGAAATGGATAGATGGAGCTTAGGTAAATGCTCTAAGTTTATCATAGCTTATCATTAACAGCATTTAAGAATGACAGGATTCCTAAGTATTCTGGGGAATCATCAAACGATTTGCATCATAATCTCCCTCTCTTTCCAGAGTTCTATTTGCCCATTTCATTCTCAAGTATGTTAGTCAGCTTTGTGTCAATATTACAAAATTCCCGAGGAACTCAACTTATAAATAGAGCAAGTTTACTTTGGTTAGATTTAGAGATTCTGTTCCACCATTTGTTGGCCTGATTATTTTGGTGATTCAGTGGGGCAGTACATTATAGCAAAAGCATTGTTGGAGCAAAACTTTTCAACTTCTGGTCAGGAAGCAAAATAGAGCGTGAGTAAGGAACTAGGAGTCCCTAATCCTCTCCAAAGTCACAAGTCCAATGAACCAACCATCTGCTGTGGACCTCAGCATTTTGTGACTCCACAACCTCCCATTAGCGCCATCCTAGAATAGCACCATTAACACATGGATGTTATGAGGAATGGTCATGATCTAAAGGATATAACCAATTATCTCTAAGAAATAAGTTTTTCTTCTCACTTGCAAAAATGGATTAGTCCATTTTTCCGTTTTTCCTGTTGATTATCTACTTGTTCATTTTTGTTTTGTTCCATCCATCATTCTCTTTCCACATATTTTCAAACTACCCTTTATGAAAATATATGAAATTGACCCATTGGGTACCATCATCTAATCCAAGATACTATGCTGTGCCCTGCAAAAATTCTATGAGGAATTTGTGCATTAGAAAGATAAAGGTCGTAAAGAACATAAACATAATCTTCAAAGTCAGATCACCTTTAAAAGGCAAAACTGGATTGTTAACTCAGGAGGTCTAAATACAATACATTATCTTCAAACGTATATGTATTCAAAAAAAGTCAAGGAAACCACGATTAAAATGTTACAGATGTCCATGCTTAAAGGGTTCTCTCTCTCTCTCTCTCTCTCTCTCTGTGTCTCTAAACAATGAATGACCTAAAATACTTGCATTCACTTTCTTTATTATCTCTTGTCCACCATACTTCACTTTCACCTAGTGCTCCACCCTTTATGACACCTCATTACCTATTGGTAGTTGATAAACAAATGCTCCAAATAGCTCCTGAATTTGTAAATCCTGACTTGTCTTGTGATTCAGCATTATCAGAGGGTAGGCTCACGCTTCCCATAGGCGAATTTTCCTAAATTAGACATCAACTCTACTCCTTCCTAGGGTGACACTGGATAAATTATTTAACCCAGCTTTCTCATCATGAAAATTTTGCTAATAATAATAACAGCTTCATAGAGGTTTTGCAATGGCTGATTACATGATTAGTGCATAAATATCCCTCAAGGCATGGCTTGTCATGCCGAGTGCAATTGATAGTGTTAGTTTATTGCTACCACTATTCAGACAGTTTGCATTTGCTTTACTATCACTATCACACTGCTGCAAAACTCATAAGCAAAAACCTTAGTCCTGAGCAAAAGGATTCATGCTCACATATCTAAAACCTAGGGAAAGTTCGATAAGACTGGTTTTATTCACTTGATTTGGAGTATCTACTGTGGTGAAGGAGGCTTCCTTGCTTTGTACCCTGTGCCCATCGCTCTCTAGTTACACCCTACCAGTTGTATGCTCATGGAGATGGCCAGGGCATAAGAAAAAAAATGAATTCCTGCAAGGACAATCCCTACTTAGGCCAGGCACATCATTTCCACCTCCCCATGGGTCAGACTTTATTGCAGTCAGAGTGGAAGAACACTGCAGTTACAAGGCAGGGGAGTAGGTAAGGCTTTGCATTCTATCGCAAGTGTTGCTGCCCAACCTGCCCTTTTGAAAACTGCTAGATTAGTTCAGTTCAGTGTTGTCTTTTAGGTAATCCCTCCTACTCCAGACAGCCAGCGGCTTCCTCTCCAGGAAGAGATGATGCACAGATCTGTGTTTCCAGTTGGTACAGATGTAATAAAACATTAAGAAATATTCTATGAAGTATAAGCTTCAAATAAATGAGAAAAATATTTTTAGTAGAAGTGTGTCCAAAATAGCACATTAAACATGTTTATGCTAAAATTAAAAAAAAAAAGTATTTGACTACAACTCAAATTTAATTGGGTATTCAGCAGTTTTTATTTGCTAAGTCTGCATTTCTCCATCTGGCTTTTCTTCTGATATCTATCTGGTGAATGACTCCAAATGTGTGTAAATATAGAGAGCCAAACCTCAACATATTTTAATCTACAGATTATTCTTCTCTCGTATGTTCGCTTTCTGCCTCTATTATCTCTCCCTTTCCAGAATTTCTATCTGCCAAGTGTTTTAAAGTTGAAATATTTCTCCCAGGTCTCCCTTTCCTCTTTCATGGGCTACTAATTCCCCTTGATTCTAACATTTGTATGTTCCCACAAAGAGCTCTCATTTTTATACTTACCTACTCCATTCTTATTGGAAGTTTTTCCTCTCCACAAAATTTTCTCTTAAGAATTTTTGTAACCCAAAATATACTCCACTTACATTTTATGTTGTAATTATTGATTAGATGTCCAAAGTTTAAGTATTGGATTCCAGTATCAGTTTGAAACAGCAATTTGACTGCTGCTTTAACTTTTGAACTTAGGTAATTTATTTTATCTCATTTTTCAACAGCAAATTTAAAAACAATGTTATTTTAATACGGTGTGAATTATATAGACTAACGTTTTCAAAGCAGAAAGTATAGCTATGAAGAGAATAATAAGTGTGTTTTACAAATAGTATTATCATAACACTTTTATCTCTGTAGAATGGTATGTAACTATTTCATTCCATAAAAACACATAGGGTTCCTATGTACCCTTGCATATACAAACTGTTCTGACATTGTGGTGATCTATCGGGGACCTGGCCTAGATCCCCTATCATCTGAACGAGTGTACAGCAAAGGCTTAAATAAATGAGACAAGTGGTATGATTTTAGGGCTCCAGGAGTATCAAAACCCCTGCAGAGTTCTTGACTCTGAGGCTATCATGAGGGCTAAAACAAAGAGCCTCTCTCGGCCACCTGTATTTGTTTTTCATAGCAGACAAAGAGAGGGGATACTGAGGAAAGCACAGGAAATGAGCAGGACCTTGGGAGTCACTTCAAAGACTTCTCCAAGTAGTAAATTGTGCCAATTATGGAGAACTGTCTTATTTCCATGATGACATTTATGGTGGGAAGAGACGCTGCAGGTATATGATGTTTGCAGCTGCAGTCTCTATCCATTTAATTGAGTCTGAGCTAGGAGTCGTCAGCGGTGACCTTATCTTGCCCTTTGAGGTATCCCTGGCCTCATCAGCCACTAGAGACCTCCGCCAGGACCAGTGATTCAAAGAGGTTCATTTACTGTGAATCAGCTCCCATCGCCAGGCAAGGGGCCGAGGCCTTGGACAGGCTCACAGATAAACAGAAAGCCAATCAGTTAATTTTAAATCCTGCTCAGGGCCACTTCGTAGTGGTCTCCAACAGTGATTCTTAAAAATTAAACAAATAGTTTATCTTTAATTACATTTTTTGCATATTTTCTTTTTCAACAGTTGTTCTCATTATATAATGTGATATTTACAAATCCTTTCCTCTGCTGTATTATGACCTTATTTTTTGAAGTCTAGATTTATTCAATTTTATTGTATCTAAATTACCATTCTCTAGAGACACAGTTAGATGAATTACTTTCTCATTTCGCTCATGGATTTAACAATGAATGCTCATCATTGGTAAGTTCCCACTTTAAGAAATATTTCTCTTACAGTATATTTTCATGTTAAAATGTCAACTGAGATATTTGCCCAAAAAGAGTTAAATGTATCAACAAAATAGCAAGCAGATTGTAGCTGCAAAATGCAGGTATAGTAAGTGATGAGAACCCTCCCTCTTTTATATGAAGAGGTTTACACTCATACTGTCTTCACTAGGCTACTTGCCTCTCAGTTATTTCAAGCTTATAGTCAAAGATCTTAGGATAGCACTGCCTCTACTTTGCAAGAAAGTAGTTAAAAGGAAGAATACCAACAACTCATCATCACTGTTTTATTGTTTATATTTATCCCAGATATAAATCATGTGAGAAGTAGGATTTATTATGTAAACTACTGTTTGGAAATTATGAAAATCATTTACAAAAAAAGAGAGGTTTACTATAAATATAAGTAGCTCAAAAAACCTGTGGGAAATCTGAGAAATTAGATTTGTAAGCTGCACAAAATATGGCATTGTGAGGATACCTGCTATAGTAACTAAGTCAAAGACACAGTGGTAGCTTCTTAGGATACTGTTTTTGTTATTACTTTCATTGTTATCTTTAGCTACTACTAAAGTGGGTTGCTGTTGATCTGACTACTCTACCCATTGGTGCCATCTCTTCCGTTTCTGGAAGCTACTTCTCTAGATGAACTCTTACTTCATCCTGTCATTGAAGATCCAAAAACAGATTTCATACTTGACTAGCTAAGCTTGATGTGCACACTTAAAACATCACTTCTACAAGCAATGTAAGGAATCATTTATTCCTCTTAAAGTTCTATATTGGAAGCCACAATACTTTACCCTTCCTCTATAATAAGAAAAGCACTCAGATTCTGAGTATCCTCATGTCAAAAGCTCATGCCAGGAGCACTGATCTGATTTAGAGTGAACCTCTGTGCTTTCTTCTATACCAGATTTGGTTCAGAATATAAATAAGCACATAGTTCCCCTAACGAAGTGACACATGCACAGCTGAAGCTTCATTTATTTCTCCACTAACTCCCCCACAGTTTTGTACAGTGACTAAAATACACTGAATCAAATCTTCATTTAGTGTGGTCGTAGTTAGAACTGTAAATCCATTTCCTGAGGCCTTGGGAAAAGAATGGCACTGCACTTTATTCCCCAAATCTTTATAGTAACAAACACACGAATGTTGAGGAAAGTAAGGAAATAGGAGAAAGACAGCGTGAAGGGGCAGATAGGGTACCAGAGATGTCAGGTTGAAGGAGAGAGCTCACTTGAAGGGACACTGACTACTGGTAGTTGGCGTGGAGTGTCTGGCTTCTTGATGTGACAAGAGCAGTAATCTAAAAGCACAGGGAAACACCAAGTCCTTCTCTGTGAACTAGAAGTCACAAAAGATAAACCACCTCTACAAAAAATTGTGCCCCAAGCTTTAGATGCCTTAAACATATTGTAGTAAATGTCATTCAAAGGTGAATATTTTATTTCCTTTCTGGAACTCTCTAAATCAGCAGGGTAGTTAAGTGGGAAAACACGGGCTCAGAGTCTGCATAGCTAAGTTCAAATCCAAGTTGTCCATTTAATAGTCCTGGTGCCTTTGAGTAAATCATTACTTAAGTTCCCTAACACACCTATAAAATGTGGGTAATAGTAGTATCTACCTTATGGATTCTGCTGAATGAATTGGTACATCTAAAGTTCCCTAGTAGATAATATACTTTAATAAACACTTACTATTCTTACTAATATTATTGCTAGGTGGAAGGATATGTTTCTCCCAGGGACTCAGTTGAAGTGGTCAACCATTTAATGGATGTTGGTCTCGAATAATAGTGAAAAGACCACAATTTATAAGTAAAATGTTTTCTTGGAGAGAATGTCAGCAGTAGTCATGGATAATTAGAGAATGAAAACAATCTTTTGAAATACAGTTGGTGTATTACCTCATGTCATGGAGTAAATTTATGAGAATTTCAATCAGGATCAGATACAAACCAAGGCTTTGAGGATGTAAAAATTACCTCTAATAGGCACAAAGGTGATTAAAGGTATGCTAAATTAAAGCATGTTAATATGTAGGAGTCCCGCCCTTATTGGAATCTAAAGAATATTAAAGGGTTTGGGGGGCTCAAATGTTTTTGAGCTGTAAAGACTCTGAGTTTTACCAGCCAACTTCTAAGGGTTTATAAATTCACTGCACAGTGTGTAGACAGTGACATTTAAGTCCAAGTCATGCTGCTTTTACTGCCCACCTGAATTTCTTTCTGTAATAGAGAGTAAGCTACAGTCATCGATAATGTGCACTTCCACAGAAGCTTTCAGAGGCACACTGTGTGACCTCAGTAGTTTCAATTACCATGTTCATTTTGCTTGCGGAAATGAAAACTTTGTAAGACAGGGGAAAATATATGTTTGACCTCACTCTGATCCTCAAAGGTATATGTTCTCAGTAATCAATTCAACATCTATCAGCAAAATGCCAACATTCTGCATTGATCGATATCATCTTTTGCCCATCACTTGATTTATGCTGGCCATTTGTAGATAAGGAGTTTCAAAGTGTATTTTTTTCTCAAACTCTTTTGGTAAATGACTAGTTTGGCATTTAGTTCTTGTAGAAAAAAATCTCAAATTCGGTACCCTACAAATCATACTGCTCTTTTAGGCTGCTTAAATTCAAGCCTAGAAATATCACATAGAAGGAAGTTTCTCTAGGAGGAAAGCAATCAACTCAGAAGACACTCTCATGAATGGGACAAGTTGTGATGGAGTTATTACAATGACATTATTCTTCTGGTAGATTTTTCATAGTTATTTTCTTTATATATTAAGGCCATTGGTTATGTGGGAAGTTCTGTTTTCTTTCTTATCCTTTGAGTGATAGGAAATATGGAAATACCATAATTTTTAAGATTAAAAAATATGTAACAAGTATTCACAAACATTATAGGAAGCTATTTAGTATTAAATCAGTATCAGTAAAAGCAAATCACTCCAAACTAATCAACAAATAAATGAATTTTGGATCATAAAGAGCAATATTTATTTATGTTTTTATTTTCTACAATATACTGATGTATGAAAAATTCAGTCTGGTAAAAAAAGATCAATATTTATGACAAGAAGAAAAAATAACAATCTCACTGAAGTTTTCATGGCAAACATGATATCATTATGACATGATGTGCAACATTTTTCATCCTTTTGATTTTGCTAATCCTCTAATTTAGAAATTAATTCAGCTTTGCCAGCAGCTGATTTCATGTGGTGGTTGTGCTTGTGGAATAACATGACAGTCTGCTGATCTTAGTGCCTTCATTCAGCTCAGGTCCATCACAATGACCAGGGCTGTTATATCTCTCAATGCACTTTTGCTTGGAGTGTGATTACCTTTGCTGTGGAAAACAATGATTTCTCAAAAGCATGGACTTCTTGGTCCTAACTGAACCTTCTGAATAAACAGTGATGTCTTGCTTTTGGTAATAATAAATATTCCCTGATAGATTAATAATGATGATGGAATAAATGTGCACTTTTCAAAGCAAATTTAAATCATGTAGTTAATTTTATATATTTAAAACCCTTGAAATCATGTATTGAACTTATATTTATTTATTAATTTATTTTGGATTGAACTCACACACTTGTGCTTGCTAAGCAGGCACTTAGGCCACTGAGCTAAATCCCTGACCCTATTTTTTGAGACAGGATCTCACTATGCAGTTCAGGCTGGCCTTGAACTCACTTTGTAGAACAGGCTGGTCTCCAACTCACAATGATCCTCCTGCCTCAGCCTCCCGAGTGCTGTGATTAAAAATGTGCACCACCAAACCCAGCTTTAACTATCTTTTAGAAACACCAGAGAATACTCTATGATGATATTAGTAGTGAGCTTATATGTGGAGTTAGTTTTCTTCAGGTTTTATTCCAAGCAGTGTATAGTGCAAGCACCATCCATTGTTTACACATCACAATCACTTCATGGATTGTTTTCTGTAATACATCAGGCTGGACTTCCATATCTATAAAATGTAAATGTACAAGATCTACGACAACATATTTTTATATTTCATGATCCATTTATTTCCATTATTACTGAGCAGAATTTCCTTTTGCATATTAAATTTTTATTTACAAAGTAAAATAAAATACCTTCTAAAATATTACTAGTTTTAAGATAAAAGCTACTTCTTATGCTACATATGCGCTTTTTAATCTTAAATTTTGCCTTACAGAATTTCCTGCAATATGGATTACCTGCACTTATATTAGTTCTCTAGTTATCGACTACATATATCTCATAATATCTAAAAGGAAAATGCTATAACTTTCATCCCAGATATCCTTTCCTAGTTTTAACTAAAATAACAAATCCTAAGAAATAGCTACTCTTCAGCATTTCCTGAAGAATTTAGTGAGTACTTAAACTCATGACTTGAAAGAATTTGAGTTAATTGAATTTTATCTTTCAAACTTTTTGCTTTCATGAATTGATTTTATTGGTAAAAACATATGACCCTAAGGTTGTTTTCTGCTTTTATTTTTAATCGCATTCCTTGTGAGGGCTTGATATGTGGATGCAATGCCTTTTAATTCTTTCATCCCCTTCATGCCCCCATCACCCTTACTTCTGTCTCTGGATGCCCTTCCCACTGGAGAAAGAGTTTGAATTATATCACTCAGCGATCAGTCTAGCCAGACTTAAATATAATCATTTGCAGTCAGTTCACTAAAATATAATAAAAACTTCACCATTTAAATACTTGATTTTATTGTAAATATTCTGATCTCATCCCACATTTCCAAATTTATAAATATGAGTATCCTTGAAGTTACCAACTTTCTTTAATTTGTCCCACTTCTGTCTTCATCCTGCATGATTCAGATCACTATATATTATCTACTCTAGCTACCTTTTCTATTATTTCCATTGAACTCTGCCTTTATTAAAACAAACAAGAATTCTTTCTGGACACCTGTTCTTAAATTTTTCTTATAATATACTGTATCTGTAAAGTAAAGGGAAATGGTAGAAGAAACCACAGAGTTGGTAGATTAGGCAGAAACTAAAAACATAAATAATACCTTCCTTTCTGTCATCAAATATGCTTATATCCTAACAAATGTTTTATAGATTTATATTTGAATTTGACTTTCATTACTACATGTGCAGCCCATCTCTTCTGGCTATTTTACTGAAGATGTTTGCTAATTTTTTATCTGTACTAACCTTTGCAGGAATATATTATGTACTAGAGTGGAACGATATGACTGCAAGATTTCCAAGAATCTAACTTAAATGAAGGAAGAAAAAAGGTGCTTGTTATGTGAGTAGATAAAGCATTAAAGTTCATTGTTTCAGTTTGAGAGTTCCTTAGCTAGTGACACTACAATTTTGAAGATACAGTTTCAGGCATATCCCCTCCAGTCTTTTTTCTTTTCTTTTTTTTTTTTTAAGAAAAAAAGTACAGTGTTAAGAAATCAAAATAAGAAATGCAGAGGAAACATAGGAAATATATTGCTAAACTGCTGTCAGTCTTGTCATGCAAAGTTTGGGAAATAGCATTCTAGTAGAAAGAGTTTTCACTTTTCATACATACCTGGTTGCTCATGGGAATTAATTGAAGTATTCATCTTTCATCTAGTATTTAAAAACCTGCTTCTGGTAAGTTTAATAAACTCCTGCTTATTCAAGCAAGGTTCTTATCAAACTTCAAAGTACCACATCTAAGGCTTGAAAATCTGTATACATTTCTAAACCTAAGTAAAATTTTATATAACTCTTGTCAGTTCTTATTTCGTTTCAATTCTTGGCTACTTTGCCGTTTCTACTTTCAGTGAAAGGTGCTGAGAGTACCATGAATGGCCTTATAAAGTACTGTCCGTATAAAAGAAAATTAATGTGAAGAAAAATATAGTTGTAAAGAAGACAAATGAGATCAGCAAGTAGCAAGTATACTAAGCACCTTAGATGTGGTAAGTATAATAAATATTATGTGCCAATATAGTACAGTCATCACTTACTAATTCTTAGTTTAAACCTGGTACTTTGAATACCTTACATAAAAACTATCTGAAAGCATTATTATCCCCACTGTAAAGGTTAGGTCATTGAATCACTGTGATTAAGCAACTTGTTGAAGATCACAGTGATATTACGTGGAAAAGTTAAGATTTAATCTGGTTTAAAAAATCTATGTTGACTCTTTTGCTATACTCTCCTATGCCCAGGAAGCAGGAGTCAGGCACAGTACTTGGAACAAAGTGTGTTTTGAAAAATGTTCGATTGAGTTAGTAGTTTTACCATTTATTTAGGATGGAGGGTAAATTGGGGTCAATAGAGTTCTGGGGTCCACCATAAAATAGAGACCAGCTTTAGAATATCACATAGCTGGTGAAATCATGTAGGTTTCATGTATGTCAATAGCGAACAACTTTTGATTTTAAGTATTTGTTATTTAGTTGAACTAGATATCAATGAAACTTTAGGTGGATGCTAAAGGTCATGATTTATGTAAAAGTGCACAGAAGGATCCTTCTGTGGTAAGGGAGATGTGTACAGCTGAGGGTTATAGCAGCAAGGCGGGAGGGGTGCACGGTGGCTGAGGGAGAGGCGGTGCGGAGGCCAGCGCCTCCAGCCTTGGCTTATCCTCCTTCCCCCTTCTCTGTCTCATCATGCTGCTCCATCTCCAACCCTGTGTGCTTTTAAAGGAGGCACATTTTGTAATAATGCCACTAAGGAGAACAGGCATTTCATTGAATTTAGACTGTTCGGAAGGACAAAGTTTAAATTGCAATCCAAAAGGAGGGTAAATTCTGAAAGAGGGAAGAAAAAGTCTCTTCACATAGTATCTTTTCTCATTTGCGATATTGCCTAACACACACACACACACACACACACACACACACACACACACATAGGCTTCTCTGCTGAAAGCGCTCGGGGATTATTGGAAGCAAGGTTTGACCAGTCCAGGTGATGTCTATGAGGTGAGCATTAAACAAAATTAAAAAAAACATAAATACAGGTTTTAAAAAATCGTTGTAGAGAGAATCTGCGTATTTTCTTAACATTGCAAGAGCCACTAGCGATCCCTGATATAGATTTATGTATTTAAATACAGTAGGTCAGTTTCTTTATGATGACCAAGCTTTAAAAAGAAGAAGACTGCAGTGGTACCTTCTGCACACGAGGGGGCGCACTACAACAGTTCACGCCATCAATTTCTAAAATCTTTACCATAGTTCTTCCCTTTATTCTTCGTTCCTTTCATCATTATCTTGACCTTTTGACTATTGTTTCAAGATTCCTCCTAATCTTTCCTTATATCATTATTCAGGGGCCCCAGAACTTGACGCTAGCTGGGAGTTTCTACTTTAAGTGTCATTTATAGGACCACTGAGAACCATTTTAAGATTGGAATAAAATTCGTCAAACTTTTAATTCGTTATTTCTAAGTCTAACCTCTTTGTTCCATGAAGCTTGACATTTCTGTTGAGATAGAAACCGCTGCAAATTGGAATGAACATGACCTGGTTTTCTGAGACTTACTTTCTTCAGATGGTTGTTCTCAACTTTTAGATCTCGCTAAGATCAACTCTTGTTAAGATCAGTAACAGATTAGAAATTTAAAAAGCACATGGAAAAACAGTCTTAGGATACAACTTAATGGTTCAATCAAAAATAGTAATTAGCAAAAATATTTTCCTCTTGGTTATGACAAAGCATAGAAATTTTGAAGCTACTACAACACAATTCTTGGTGTGAAAAAGGTCCAATGAGCCAGGGGTGGTGGTACACCCTTGCAATTTCAGCATTCTGGGGGACTCAGGTAGGAGGATTGTGGGTAGGAAGTCTTGGTAAGTCATTAAATTGTCCATTTTCTCAAAATTTAAAAAGTGCTGGGGACTTAGCTCAGTTCAGAGGTCCTGGAGGTAATCTATCCAGATGATGACAGAGGGAGAGAGAGAGGTAAAGGGGAGGGAGGGCAGAGAGAGAGAGGATGGTTAGAGAGAGGATATATATATATATATATATATATATATAGAGAGAGAGAGAGAGAGAGAGATAAATATAGATATATCTACCTAGATAGATAAATATCATGTGTGTAACAATTTTCAAGCATATAATAAATTCAAATTGAATACAAATCTTTTCTTACTCTTTCTTGAGAAGTATGTCAGAGTTTGAATGTGTATTGCATCGATGTTCTAGAGAAATTATTCATCAGTTCATTTTTGGCACTTGAATTTGAAGGAGACAGGTTGTGTCACTGCAATAGAAAATACCTTCCATGTGGCTTGTAGAGCACAGCCTTCATAAGGCAAATATCTCCTGCAGGTTGGGCAACATAATGAAGAACAGAAACTTGGGAGCTTCTGAAGTGTGTCATAAATCCTATCCCATTTGCATTCTGGAAATATCCCTGCTGGCAGTCACCTCTGTATCTGGAGGTCAAGTGGAGTGCTCGCCTCCTATTAAGTTCAGTGCAAACTACAAAGCAATGCATTGTGGCTGTGTTGTGGTTTAGTTCTCAAGAGACCCTAGTAATTACAAGTGAAAAAATCCTGCACTGTTCTCAGGGTAGAAGGTTTTGAAAGGAAATATATTAATGCACAGTGTTGCTTAGCAACATGGTTTCATAAGGGAAAGATAATTGCAGAACCTCTCAGAAAGTCAGCACATGAAATATACCATATCCTCACTCCTTTATTGAAAGGGTAAAAGAATCCATGCAAAAATACAAATACTTCTTTACCTCACCATCGATGTTAAACTAGTAATGTAAATTCCAATGTTGATTTGCTCTTTCAAGAGTTTACATTTCATTAAGCACCTTTGGTAATCTAAATGTGTACCTCAAGTGAAATATAAAAATCCTTCTACCCATCAAAAGATGATCTACTATTTTTAAAATTTTTTTTTGCTGTTGACATTGAGCTTTGTTGTGAAGATTTATGACAAGGATATCTCAGTACAGAATAATATCATTGTCAGAATTTATAGAAACATCTAATGTTTTCCTTTTATTTTCCAACTCTTTATATAAACAGCATTTGGTTTTCCACTGGAAGAATATAGAATGGAGAAGATTTCTTGCAGGCCGTACAATTTCTGGCGATATTTCTATTTTCTTTTCTTATTAATTTTATTGGTACATTTCAGATATACATAATGATCACATTCATCAGAGGGGTTTGTACCTATACATAATATATCTTGATTCTTTTCCTCCTCCCTTTCCTCTCCCTTCAAACCCTCTTCTCTTTATTTACAAAAGCTTTGTTTCCATTTTCTCTTTCCATTCTTTTTTTTCCCTTTTCCTTTCTTTCATTTTCTCCTCCCTCATTCCTTATTCTTCTTTACATTTGAATATTTTCTTCCTGTTTCCCAGTATCTATTATACATTTTGGTCTTTACTTACCTTTTAAGTTTCTCACACCAGAGAAACAATGTGATATTTAAACATGTGTGTCTAATTTATTTTTCACTTAAAGACATGAAGTTTCTTATTGGTTTTTTTTTCTTTTCCCTTCCTTCCTTTCTCCCCTCCTCTCCCTAGTTCCCCTTTATTTTTGAACATTTTTTCCTATTTTGCAATGCTTTTTATTCACTTGGGTTCTTACTTACACATTTGGTATCTAACATCAAGAACGTATGTGATACAATGTCTGAAGTTTATCCTTCTTTGTGGCTGAGTAATACTCCAGTGTATAAAAAAATAATCTTTTTTATCCATTTCTCAGGTAATGGGCATGTGGGGTGTTCCCAAGATTTAACTAATACAAACTGTGCTGCTATTAATATGAATGTGCATATATCACAGTGATATGATGCTTTTAATTCTTCTGGGTAGATACCAGAAGGGGAATATCTAGGTTAAATAGGACCTCTAATCCTAGTTTTTTGAGGAATCTTCAAACTGATTACCATAATGGTTTCACCAGTCCACACTCCCACCAACAGTGCACAAGGGCTCGTTTCTCCTCACAGTTCCTCCAGCATTTATTAGTTGGTTTCTTGACACTAGTCATTCTTTCTAAAGTGAGATGGTGTCTTAGTATAATCTTAATTTGCATCTCTCAAATGACCAGTGATGTTGAACATTTTTTTCATTTATGTATTTGCCATTTGTACTTCTTCTTCTGAGAACTGTGTATTCATCTCAGATGCGCATTTTTGGATTGGGTCTTTAAATTTTGTGGAGTCTGCTTTTTTTCAATTTTTTATGTATTCTGGCTTTTATGAGGGTGAGAAAAAGATCTTCTATTTCAACTTTCTGTAGGGTTTTTATTATGAATATATATTGGACTTTGTCAAATACTTTTTCTATGTCTATTTAGATGATCATATGGATTTTTCTTTGGCTCTGTTGATATGGCATATTAGATTTATTGATTTGTATATGTTGAAACATCTCTGCATTTATGGGATGAATTTACTTGATCATGATATGTAATCTTGATGACGTGTTGCATTCTGTTTGCCAGTATATTATTGAGGATTTTTGTGTCTGTTGCAGTCAGGATTTTGCAAGGGAATACATTTAATACAGGACACATAATTTATAGGATTATTTTATAATATTCACCCAAAAAGTCAAATGCAGAAGAGTGCAAGAGATCTGTTCATGCACCACAGATCCAAAGAATTCAACTGAGAGCCTGGATTCTATGGCAGCATCCTGTAAAAATCCAGCTGAAGACCTGGAGCCCATATCAATGTCCTCCATGAGTCCAGCTGGCGGCTTAGAGCTCACAACACTGACTTGTGCAAGTCTGTGTCAAGCATCTGCACTGGCAAGACCCAAAGGGCAGTAGTGGAAGACAGAAATTCTGTTCCAGTGAGGTGAAGGATTTGTACCACCAAGATGAGAGATCTGCACTGGAGCCAGGAAGCACTGCTCAAGGTAAAGCCAGAGCTCCCCCAAAGAGAATCCTACCCATCCTCAGGGACAGCAATGATTGGAGCTCCTCTGACAATGAGAATAGCTCAGTTCATGTCAGGGAAAACCAGCATGACAAGCTTTTCCAGGAGAATCAGCAGGATACCAACTTTCCCTCCAATTCTCCTTTTATGCTATTAGCAACAACCCTCAGTTGGGTTTTCCATGTCTGGAACCATACTGATTCAATTCAGCTAGGTGGTATAAGTGCACCATTAGTTAATCCACCACAATTCAGCTCTGGTCAATTTGATAACCAGCCATATTTCATTAAACTATAGTCTCAAGTGGCAGATCTGTGAAAAATTATAACATCTTGATCTATTCATTAATCTATACATTAATATAACAAGTAATCTATACATTAGTAAAATAATTGCAAATATACAATTCTTACTGCACTCATTTCCACACCAAATCAATGTTCAAAGGGTTCTCAAAACTCAAGGTTAAAAATCACAATACTTTGACTAAATAACCAGATTACAAACATGTATCTAAGAACTATATTAAAATCATATTAAGAGAGCTATTATAATTGTAATGCTTTCTTTCCATTAACTTTTAACAGCAGGGCATGACAACACTAAGAAATACTTGAAGGGATCTGTTGTATTTCAAATACACTCTTCCCTTCTGGAGAAAAGCCTCAGATCATTTTTTCCTTGTCATGTTCCTTATCTTCAACCATATTCTCCTCTGGTTCATCATTTCAATCCACAGCTCCACTGGAGCCTTGAAAATGGTCAAATGTTTCAAATCACCTTACTGACTCTCCATTCTTAATTACCAACATAGACCTCACCAAAGCCTTCAGTAGTAACCAATCACTGTTCCAACAGTAGACATAATTGAAATTTTTCTGCCACCCAAGCGATATCTCTAAACACAAGCAAATTGCAGACGAGCTTCCTGTCAAAGCACAACAGATAGCACCTGGAATCCAGCAGCCAATGTAGGCCTCCTGAGCCTCATTAATTGGAAGACTTTCTATCAGTACTCTGATTTTCCAGGCTGTGATCACATAGTTTGCAATCTTTGGCCAGTCTCTCAAAACCTTTCCAAATTAATTTCCAAGGCTTTGAAGCCAAATGGCCAACCAACATCACAGCAATGATCTTGCTCCTGGTATGAAATTCTGTCTTGGTTAATTTTCTCTCATTGCTGAGACAAATACATGACATTCAAAATTAAAGGAGTAAAGCTTTATTCATCTCACAGTTTGTAGAGGTTTCAGGCAATAACCGACTAGCTCCATGGCAGGGTGGCACATTGCAGAGGACAGCAGTTCTTGGTGGTGGAAAGACAACAAAAGCAGCAAGCAAGAGAGAGAGGTAAGCCTCTGTCTATCTCATATTGTATTCAGGCCACCAGCCCTAGGATGGCTGTATTATGTATACCCTAAGTCTCAGCATTTGACTTTGAATAAATCAGAAACTCTAGATTCACCCACCTCTGAAAACAGACTGCATGAGGCTTTGGGGGAACATCTAGAGACAAACCGTAAGTGTCTGTTTTCACTGGGGAGATTGGCCTATAGTTCTCTTTTTTGGTTGGGTCTTTTTCTGGTTTTGGTATCAGTTTAATACTTGCTTCCAGGAATGACTTTTACTTTCAACTTTATTAGAGTTTCATAAATAGTGCCATTAGACTTTCTCTAAATGTCTTCTGCAATTCTGCAGTAAATCCATCTGGACGTGGGTTTTGTTGTTGTTGTTGTTGTTGTTGTTGGAAAGTTGTTAATTATGTTTTCAATTTCATTGATTGATACTGGATTATTTAGAATTTTTATATATTCTTGATTCTTGGTTCAGTTATGGCACTTCATATGCAACTAGGAATATGTCCAATACTTCTGTATTTTCCATCTCATTAGAGTAAAGTTTCTATACATTGTGTAAACTTGAGAAGTTTAGAGGTTTAGTGAGTTGATTCAACAAGAAGTCAGGGTCCTCACTTTGTAAACATACTCATCCTGTGTTAGAGGGGGGCACAGAGGTGGTATGAGTGCTATATCCAGCTTAGGGGATGATAGCCTGCTTACAATATTAGGGAGGAAAAGAGGCTTGCTCCCCACCTATTTCATTTGTCCTGCTTTTGCTATCTTCTGCACCTTCAACTTTTGCCCCTGTGTCATGCAATCCTGCCTTGGAACCAGCTGATTCCACACTAAAACCTCCACAAACTGTAAGCTAAATAAACCTTTTCTTCCTTAATTTTGAGTGTCAAGTATTTTGTACTAGCAATGAGAGAAAATAACTAAGGTAAAGATCTTTTGGATTTCCACAGGATTCATTATGATTTCACCCTTTTCATTCCTAACTTCATGAATTTGAGTCTTTCCTTTCCTCTTTTTAAGAATGCTGGCTAAGTTTATATCAATTTTTATTTGACCTTTCAAAGAACCAACTCTTTAATTCATTGATTCTTTGAATTGTTTTCTGCTCTTGATTGCATTAATTACTCCTCTTATCTTTATAATTACCTCCCTGTACAAGTTTTGGCTTTGATTTGTTCTTTTTTAGGAGTTTGAAGTTCAACATCAGGTTATTTATTTGTGCTTGTTCTGCTTTCCTGATATAAAAGTTCACTGCTATCAATTTCCCTCTTAGGACTGCTTTCATTGCATCCCATAAATCCAGTATTTTGTATTAGCATTATCATTTAACTGTAGATACTAATTAATTTCTATTTTAATTTCATCTGTGGCACATGGGCTATTCAGAAGGGTGATATTTAATTTCCAGAAAAAGAAAAGATAGTGTTTATTCATTTATTCATAAAATTGAGAGAGATAGCTGAAGGAAGATAAAAAGATAAATAGAGACAAACAAAACTAAAGATAAAAAACCTAATTAGTCAAAAGAAAAAAAAAAGCAAAATAAAACACCAGCTTGAATCAGTCTGAAAAAGGAAAATCAATCAAATAAACAAAGAAAAAGAAAAATCACAAAATTCCTCTGGTGTCCACAGTTCTGTGATTGTGTCCAAGTTGGATCTCAGAAATGCACTGCACAGCCCAGCCAAGTTTGCAGGAAGTCATGCTGGGTGGGGGGCTGATATTGTCCTTCAGATGTGAGGGCTGGGACTGGTCTTTGCTGACAATGCTTTGGGTGTCCACTCCTCCTTCCTGGGTTTGTATCTACAGTGCTATCCCAGTTGCTGTGACACCCTAGCATACAGCTGTCTCCTTCTTGACCTTGCATAGCTTCCTCTGTTCCACACTACTAGCTCCTCTTACCTACTGACCCCAGGACAGGAGGAGTGCCCCTGTCTCTCATTGGACAAATCTGCTAGGCTGCTTGTGCCACTGTGTCAAGGCTGCTCTCCTTTTTAGTTAGGCCTCAGCGTGGCTTTTGGTGACCACCTGAGTGCAGTCTGGGTGGTTCCACCTCCTACATCTCAGCAGAATTCCTCCTAACCTGCTTCCCAACTGCCAGCAGTCCACGGTGACCAGATGGCTCTTTCCTTATTCTGCTTCGGGACTTTGGCAGTGAAGCAACACAGGACAGTTCTGCAGCTGGGGTTCGCCCCAGTCCCTTTGAAGTACAGTGGTGTCCTCTCCTGCTCACTCTTCTTCCATGTGTCTGTGTCCAGAAGAACAGCACTGGCTCCCCTCCCTCACCAGCTGCTGCCTTTGTCTGTCCCCTTGGAATACAGTGTCTCACTGCTGCTCCTGGCCGTGGTGCACTGCTTGCTGGGGCTACTATTTGTTCAAGAAGTAGATTATAAGTAAAATAATTACCTTATCCTCAGATTTCCATATTTATCCAGGTCAATAAAGTTAGAAAAGAGAGGCATTTGTGGGAATGACTATTTAAAACATTATTCATTCAGGTAACCCTCTTTAATTATATTAAGTACAGCACAGTACACAATAATGGAGTACATATTATGCAGGCATAGTAACTGAAAAAATGGTAGGCTGGTTGCTATATAAAAATTTAAAGAATATCTACCCAAAGCAGCCCTCTTGACTTAAAGAAGTTTACACTAAAATATGATTCAAGGAGGAAAATGGAAACCATAATCTGAGTACTTGTTTCATGGATAAGAGAAATACTTCTGAAAGCTGTAAGAACAAGCTTGCATAGAGTTTAGCATTTCAATATGTTTTTTAAAAGAGCAACAGCAGAGGTTAAGGGAAAATTACGCAAAAGCACAGCATAAGGGGAGATTGATGAATAAATGGGAGTGCAGCAAGAAACGAATCAGAAAAATTAGTTTGAAACCAAATAATATATTAGCAGCCCTTGAGTCACACATAGCAAAGCTTCAGTCCAGCTTCAAAAATTATTAGTTATCTGTCCCTGGGCATTTTAGTTGCTTTCTCTGTCTTTTGGTATCTACAGAGAGTTGTGAGCATTAAATAAGGCATTTCATACAAAGCCCAGATCACATATTTGAACAGGCAAGTAAGCCAGATCCTTTGTATACATTAGTAAAAGAAAGCTATACGTAAGGACTCAGTATCTCATATCTTAAATATTATTTTAAATTGAGTTTTTCACACAAATACGTAGAAATTAGCTTTTTTCACAAAGGAGTATTTTTCCTTCGTATTTTTTAAAATATAGATCACATTCAGTATTTTTTTTCACCTTTGGTAGAAATTAGTACTAAAGAAAACATTTAGTTACTTTTAAGCTTTAAGGGAAAAAAACAGTGCAAGCCCACTGGGAAAAAAAAAAAAAACAAAAAAAGAACTCTGCTGTTAGTTTTCAGTTTGAAAGAGTTAGGAGTTGCAGCAAATGGGGGAGACACCACCCCAGGGAATTTCTCTACTGACTCAGTGGGCCCTTACGCTGCATGTGTCAGGCTGCGTTTTGCCAAATGGAAAAAAAAAGAAAAAAGAAAAAAAAGAAAAAGAAAAACAATTAAGTCAGTCAGCTTTCTGTTAGTGGAAGAAAACCAGACCTGTCAATGCCACAGAGAGGAGCTCTATAAATAATCCTTGAGAGACTGGTAATGAATCAAAGACCAAATTCAGGCCCAATCTGACCCACAGGTTTCAGCTTCTGGAGTAAAGTATGTATCATGTGCCTCACCTACTGCTAAATTGTCAATAAACAGTTATCATTCTTAGCATTTCATTGATGAATCACTAAATGTGTTTCAGGAGAAGAATGCTATTGTCTAAGGTAATCTTCATGAAGGCAACTTTGATTTTATTATCAACTATGTTTTATGATTAGACTCAGAGACTAAATGGACATGAAAAGATGTTAGACACAGGAAAGGTACATGCCATACTGCTTACCTGATTGAGATTTTAGATGTTTCTGAATACATGGTGCTGACTAGAGTGAAGTTGTATGTACAACAGGCCATCATGCTGTTATGTAAAATCAGCTATAAATGAGGTTGGACATTACTAGGGGTATACATAAACACAACAAAGAAAATTCTGGTTTTCTCATTATCAATATTTTGAATGATTTGACCTCTGTGGTTTTGGCTTTCTTGACTATTATATCATTGACTAATTAGTCACTAATTAGTATTTAGAGATTTACTAAATATAAGCACTCTGCTGAGTGCTATGGAGGGAAATGAAGTAAACTAAAATACAACTCTTATTTTAAAGTGGCAGACAACCTAGTGCGAGTAATAGCAAATATAAAAACCATGACTAAGGAGCAAGTCTGATGCTCAACACAATTAAGAGCAAAATGAAACACCACCACTGCCACCTCTGGACCTCAACTTGTATTTATTTAAAAAATGTGATATCAAATGTAATGATTAAGAATGCAGACATTATGATGTCAGAAAG
>RJWM01004688.1:0-99011 GCA_004363535.1 Dasyprocta punctata
CTAGGAGCCAGAGGAACCTGAGCAGCGACCTGAGACCGCGAAGGATGCGTTGTTCCCTGGTGTCCCTCGCAGAGACTGTCCTGGACCCTGTGTTCCCATCAGCAGGGTTTGGGTGGTGATGAGGTCTTGCACCCCTCTGCCTGGTCCTTATTCTGGCGAGGCTGTCTGTCTAGGGTGTCTCACAATCAGGATTGTGGGGTGATATTTCCCACGTCATTTCTTGTTTGCAGAAAGACACTTTTGTCTCTGATCTTGGTCCCTTCCTGCTGAAGAACATTGGCGCAGAAGTTGGAGTCCTTTGTTTGGGGGAAACACGGTGAGGTTACATGAGATGACCGACTGAAGCATTAAAATGAGCTGCCTGGGCCATGAGCCAGAACAACTCTGCATGTGATAGGTGTTTTCGTGTGAGACAGGCAGGACTGATCTTTGAGGACAGTGGGAGTGGGGAGCAGCCTGGGGGTCTCTGTTGGCCCCCTCATCACCTCTTCATTGCCTGCTGTGCCTTGACCCACCCGTTCCACTGTCACATGCCCACAGGAGCCTTTCACTTCTCGGGGATCTCTGTAGATGCCTGAGTGTTTCAGAGTTTTCTGAAAGTTTCTGTCTCGGGTTTGGAGTGTCCACATCCCCTGCCTCTGTGGGTCTCCCCTCACAGACGCCCTCCCAGGAGGCTGTTGTCACCTTCACCTTGGAAGGCAGGTCACTAGGCACCAAGAAGGTTCCTCCAGCTCCCAAGTTAACCCTGCATGCTGGTGATTGTTCTCTGTATCTCCTTAGTGTGAACATCATACCTGGTTACCCCAGTGCCTCTCACCATCCCTCTCTTAAAAGGTAATCATTCATCAGTAGTATTGTAGGACATCCCCAACCTGAACTGAGGCAGAGGAAGCCATACAATGAGCCCTGTGAACCGGCCTCCACTCCGACGTGGCCTGTCTTAGCCCATGCCAGGAGACTGCCATGTCCCACCATGAGATGATTTGAAGCAAATCTAAGGCTTCATTTCACTTATCTAACCTATTTCAATACATGCCCATAAAAGATATGATTCTTAAAAAAAAAAAAAACAGCCATGAGTCATCAGCACCCCCAGGAGGTGATACCTAATGTCCAGCTCCTCCCACTGTCCCCTAGAGTTACACTGTATTTAAAAGCTTACCAGATTCTGTACCCAACTAAGGTCTAAGCATTTGCTTCTGTGACATTAAAAATCTCCTTTAATCTATAGATTCCTTTTCATCTCTTTTTATCTCTTACCATACAGCAGTGAAGAAACTGGGTTGTCTGTGGGGTGTCCCACATTCTGGATTGTCCCCAGTGGATCCTCTTAGACTGGTCCCCATGACCTGGAGGTGGCCTGCAGAACCACCTCGTGAGGGACATTGGGTCTGGTGGCCTCTGTCTGTGATACTGCTGCTGTGGATGATCAATATTCACATCCATTAACTCATTGGAGGTTCCCCATGGGGCTGTCATTTTACTCTTCCTCATGAAGAGACATTGTACTGCAAAGAAAATTTGCAAGGTGCACCCATTCTGCTGGCTGAGCTGCTTCGAAGAGGTGCCCAGCAGCACACTTTGATATGGTCTTCCATGTTCCTCTCCAAGCTCGAGCCAGTGCGAGGCCCCATGTAGACATCCCACTTTGCTCTTTTCTCCGCAAAATAAATTGGATCACATCCGATGCATTGATCTGTAGCTTGCTACATTCACTTAAAGTTATAAATTATGAACATTTTCCATGTCACTACATAGAGAGCTACTCATCTTTCATCCATAAACATTTCAGCATGTAGTTCTGAAAGATGAGGGCTCCTAAAAATATACAACCATCCTGCCACTGTCCCACTTTCCTGTAGGAAAGGACAATATTTTCTTAATATTAGGCATGTCCAACCAAGCTTCAGATTTCCTTGATTACATCATGTACTTTTTTTTTTTTTACAGGATTTTGACTGAAATTATTTTCAAAACAAGCTCGACACATAATTGCTAGTTCTCTCCCATCTTAGTTTACACCCTTGTCTCCCATACCACGCCCCTGTTTCTTTCCTGGGGGTATTTATGGCCCATAACCCTCCAAAAGCCAGAGGCACGGTCTCCGGGACAGATGCAATGGAGTCCGAAACCAGACTTTGTGTTGAAACCGGAAGCCTCTTGCCCCATTGAAGGAGTGACCCCAAACACTGTGACAGTCTGCTGAAGTTCAGTGTCAGCACTGCAAGGTGCCCTTCCCCTCCTCTCTCTGTGCTTGTCCACATTGCCAGTCTGACAGGTAAAAGGGTATGTCAGGCAGGGTGGGGCAGCCATGAAATCTGACACTCTTGAGGGCTGGCAGACAGAGGGCTGGCATCCTGGTACAGTAGGGGAAGCCCAAACTGGGGGTGACGTTGCTCACCGGCACTGGCCTCTCAGCTGGCTCACAGCCGAGCCTCTGGGAGCCCCATGGGATTTGCCTGCCTTCCACACCTGCAGCTTAGCTCCTGTGTACAAACACCCCATTACGCCTGATTACAAGCCATTAGTGCAATTAGGGCAGCCCCTCCACCTCCCGGGGCTCAGAGCAGCTGTGTTGGGGGCCTGGGGCAGAATAGCAAACAGCTTACTCCTGGGTGGGTGCAGCGGGAGCTCAGTTCTCCAGCGCTCTGGGCGCCTGGTCTTCCTGGGCTGAGGCGTCCTCCAGACTCTGCCTGTCAGCAGTTCCTGGGCTCCAGTGCATTGGGGCAGAGGTAGGGTGGAGCCAGGGCCCAGACAGGGCTTAGCTGGTGGGCAGATTCCTTCTTGCCTTGCTTCCCTCTGTGGGGAAAGCTGCCCGCGCTGTCAGGCTCCTCTCCTTGCATGCTACAAACGTTTGGGGCTGGGGACTCCTTTGATGGTGTCCATCCGGAACACGATAGGATATTAGTTCCATCCCTGGCCTCTACCCTCCTCCTTGGGTGTGTCAACCAAAAATGCTGCCAGACATTGTCAAGCATCCTCTGGGGAAGGCTGGTCTCTGTGTGTCCTGCTCACTCAGGGGCCTGAAGCCTCCCTGGGAATTGTCACATGCTCAGTCCTCTGTTGTATCTGCTTTGTTGCTCTCAGTGCTGCAGTGGCTCCCTTTCTCCCTCCCCCGCCCTCCTCTCTTTTATCCACCAGAGGAAGCCTTTCAATTCCAAACACATAGTCACCTCTGCCCTGTCGCCCCCAGGGATGCCCAAGTCAGAGAGACCCCACATTGTCATTCCCTTGACCCTCCACGCAGAGCACGCAGCCCCAGCCTGCTGGACTCAAAGAGGCCATTTGAGGTACGCACTCGCCCAGGGGGAAAGAAAAGAGGCCTGGGCTGTTTGTTCTGGGACTTGGGAGCAATGTGTAGTGCTTCAGAGCTCGGCCAGGGGCGTCTTTTGCAAGCTGCCCCCAGCACCACGTGGATGGATCCTACTTTTCACTCACAGCTCAGTCCCAGGTTTTGCTGTCTGTATTTCAGACCATGTTTTACTAATTCTGAGACAATCACTTTTCCAAATTCCAACTCGTCTGAAGTTGGGGTGCACCTCGTGGTTGCTGGGGTCTCATAATTGCTGTGGTCCCGGAGGTAATCAGGAGGGAGCTGCTGTGGCCAGCTCATGTATAGATTTGAATTTGGCTGTGGCTGATGGGAGTTGATTGCAATTATACTCAGGTTTCTTCACACCTTGTCTCCCTGCACTTTGCAACATGGTTTGGGTTGCTTCTCCCATACAAATGTGGAATCTGTTCCTAAGGGAACCAACTGTTATGATTTGTATCTAGATGCTCCCCAAAGTCTCATTTGCTCATAGGTGGGACTTTGGGGAGGTGATTGGATTGGATCATGGGGGTGTGATGCTCATCAGTGGATTAGTCCAGTGATGAGTTTATAGCTAAGTGTGATATTGGGAGGTGAAGCCTGGTCTGAGGAGGTTGGTCTCTGGGGGTGTGGCTTAGAAGGGTTTATCTGCCTTGTCCCTCACTTAATGTCTCTCCCTTCCTGTCTGTATGTCATGAGCAACGGTCCTCTACTATGCCCCTCTACCATGAGGCTCTGCCTTGGAGCCAGCTGACTATGGATTGAAACTCCTACAAAATGTGAGCCAAAATAAACCTTTCTTCCTTTAATTTATGGGTGTCAGGTATTGTGTCTCAGCTATGAAAAAGTAAATAAGACCCTAACCCTTTGGTTTTTCTGGAACTGAGGGCATTTTGGAGATATGGGACATCTAGGACTAAAACTGGAAAGACATGACCAAATCAAGTTGGTTCTATTGTTCTCTATTCCTTGAGGTAGGGTTGGCTCTGTGACTCAGTTTTGCTGATGGAACATGGGCATTTGAATGCTAGTTAATGGTTCCCTTCCTGACCCAAAGTCTTCAACCCCTGATTTATAGTGTTGCTTAATTCCTATCACAATTAATTTTCAGCTACCAGTATGAAGTCATGGAACTCAGAGTTAGGAAGAGGGGCAGTGGAAGTTAACTTGTGTAGGTCACAGTGCTTGGCATCCCCTGCTGTGACCTGCAGGAAAATGTCTGTGTCTGGGCTATCCATGTCCCCTTGCTCTTCTCTATCACGTAATCTTCTCATGGCCAGGGGTTAGGACTTATGGTTATAGCTAGAGACAGGGCTCAGAATAGACCAGAGTCAGGGCTTAACCTATGCCAGGATGAGGGCTCTGCCTGTGAGAAGATTAAGGCTCAGTTCCTGGTCAGGGTCAGAGCACAGTATGGACCACAATCAGGGCTCAGTATGGACCAAGATTAGGACTCAATATAACTTTCTGGGGATCAGGGGCAGGATCAGGCATCAATCTGAGACTGGAAGCCAGGGCATGTGTTCACTCACAGGGTCACTCTGGCCACTGTGTGGAGCCTATCCCAGAGCCTGTGCTATTCTCATTTTCCCACAGCCCAGGCAGCCCTGGGCAAGTGTAGCCTGTGCAGCTTCTTGGACATCAACCAGTGAGTGTGTGCAGAGCAGCCCTTCCTGGCTGGTGGACCCTGAACCAGCTGGACAATGGGAGGAGCGATGCATTTGAAATGGACTCTGAACTAGCTCAGTATGGCTTGGTGTCCCCTCTTGGCATCTTGGCCTGGCCTAAGAGGGACCCTCTTCAGGAGGGCCCAGGTCCTAGGAGAGGGAAGGAGCTACAGAGTCTTTGGTTCCCCAGGCTCCCCCAAGGGGTCTGTCTGCAAACCCTCACTCTTTCAGGGACTTGCTGGGATTCAGGCCATGCACTGCATTATTGAAACCATTCATCAAAGGAAAATGCAAAAAACAGGAGGTGCAGGAGGGAAGATGAGGATACAGAGGAAGAAGCTGTCTGGGTGTGGTGTGGGAATGTCTTCTTCAGGACAAGTGGGGTAAGATTGGAGGGTCTGCTTCTGGATATGATGTCTCTGCCTTGGTTTCCTTGTGGTGCTTAGGCTATGAAGGCCTGGGGCTGGATGTTTCTCAACAGTGGCAGTGGTGAAGAGTCACAGAATTTACCAGATTAAAACTCTGCTCCCATGTATGTTAACCCATTTCATTTCCACCCCTCTCTGTGGGAAGGAACTACTGCTCTGTTACATATGTGGAAATTGATTTGCAGAGGGACTCAGCAGGTTGTCCAGTTTGAACCCAGCCAATTCATAGAGGCCCCCATGCCAGCTGTCAGGCCCACCAGTAAGCACTGGTCCAAGTCTGGTTAAGTAATAGGCCCTTATGTCTGCCCTTGTTACAGTCTTATGGGTCAGGACTACCATTATTTTCATTTTACAGATAAGCAAACTGAGGCCCAAGGCCACTTTGGGGGACATGAGGGAACAGCTCAATCTCTTCATGCTGTGTAACTTGGGATAGCCAATACTGACTCCTGGCTTTGGTGTGACTGTGAGCGGCCTTTTGCACTCCATCCAGCTCACTTCTTTGTCCTGAAGTTTTGGACTTGGTCCTCCAGGGCATTTGGGCATCCATACCATGTGACCTCATTCGTAGACCCCCGCCCAGCCTCTCAGGTGCAGATCATCATCATGAGAGGAAACCTTGCCAAGTACAGTGGGCTGTGGGGTCCACAGTGCCTCCCACAGATTCACACATTTCCGAGTCCTGAGGTGGGTGCTGACTGCCCTGTGGGGAAGAGGTCTGGTGGCCCTGGGAGCTGGCTGTTGGGGTGGGCTGGACATTGTGTCAATGGTGCAGGGAGGATATAAGGGTGAGTGCAGAAGAATAAAACTATGCTATTAGCACCCAGCAGTATTTGGACAGCATCACCACCACCACCACCACCACCCCCACCGTCATCACAACATAGTAGGAGCAGGATGGCCACCTGGAAGTTGGGGTCCTCCAGGCAGAGACTGCGTGCTATGCCTGGATGACCCCATCTTTCCTCCCCTGCACCTGAAATGCAGAGATCACTGTCATTGTCTCAGCATGCAGACAAGGACTCTGGAACTCGGAGAGGGCAGGCATCCCTGCTTAAAGTCCAGCATCAGGACAGGCCAGGGCTTCTGTCACATGTCAGAGACCTCGAGTCCCCTGATACGGTAGAAGAGGGGTGGGGAGGCAGGTCCCCAGGAACACTTCGGGGATTTGCCTATTTTATTGATTGTTTCACAGTACCAGCTTTTATTTCATTGTCTTTTCTTTATTGCTTTTTGGTTTTCAACTGCACTGATTTCAGCTCTTTTGTTTTTTTCCCCTTCTTCTCCTTGCTTGGGTTTATTTGTTCTTTTTTTTCTAGGCTCTTGGGGCAAGAGTGTAGATCAGTGCTTTGAGACCCTTCCTCTTGTCCAAGGTAAGCACTTAGTGCTAGAAAAATCTCTCTGACCACTGCTTTAACTGGGTTCTACAAATTGTGACACATTATATTTTCATTTTTATTTAATCGATGTATTTAAAAGATTTTTTTCTCATGATTTCTTCTCTGACTCATGCATTGTTTTCATGATTGTTTTCTGAATGTCTGGAGATTTTTCTGTTGCCTTTTTGTGATAGATTCCAGTTGGATGCATTGTGCTGGAGACTGTACTCCATGATGTCCTGCTTTTTAATTTGCTAAGATTCACTTAATGGCCCAGGATGTGTTCAGTTTCGGTCCATGTTATGTGGGTCTCAGAAAAAATGTACCATCTGAAGTTCGACAGCGGGGTCTATTGATGCTGAGTTGCCTTTCATTCTTGCTAAATTCTTGTCTAATTATTTTATTGCCAATGCAGGGGGACTGATACCTCCAACTGTAACTGAATTGGTCTGTTTCTCCTTTCCATTCTGTTTTTGCTTCTGCAATTTGTGGCTCTATCATTTGCTACATATACATTTAGGATTGCTTTGATTTTTGGTACATTGACACCCTATCAGTGTATCCTTTCTCTCTCATTTTCGCTTAGAGTCCACTTCATCTGACATATGGCAAACAGTCCTGCTTCTTATGGACTGTTTGCACATCTTTTCCTTTGACTTTCCATTGGCCTGTATTGTTACATTGGAGTGAATGTAATGTAGGCAGCCTCTGGTCAGGCCATGTGGTTTAATCCTCTCTGTCATCCTGCCTTCCAATTAGTATAGTTAGTTAATTTACATTTACTATAATTCTTACTATGTCAGGGCTGCTGTTTTAGTTTTGTTTTTTGTTTATTCTCTCTGTTTTTTTCTTCTCATCTTTTTTTTTTTTTCTGCTTTCTTATGGGTTACTTGAATGGCCCTTTAAAAATAATCCCAGTTTTGATCTATGTATCCTGTTTTCCAGCAGTGCCTCTTTGTATTTTTTTTTTTTTTTGGTACCAAACTCATGGCCTAATGCTTACCAGCCAGGCACTTACACCACTGAGCTCAATCCATGGCCCTGCCTCTCTGTATTTTAGTGGTTGCTCTAAGAATGGTATTATATGTACATAACTTTTCACACTCTATTGGTATCTTTGTATTATTCATTTGAGAAAAGAAGACCACATACTTCCTTTGATATTCCTTTATTTTTCCTGTTTTTAATGTGTTTAAAACACCTGCTGGACCCAAATTTAGAGCTCTAATGGTGTTACAATATTTACTTGAACTATCAAAACTAATAGAAG
This sequence comes from Dasyprocta punctata, assembly GCA_004363535.1. Classification (NCBI taxonomy): domain Eukaryota; kingdom Metazoa; phylum Chordata; class Mammalia; order Rodentia; family Dasyproctidae; genus Dasyprocta; species Dasyprocta punctata. Next base: position 8,058 of record RJWM01004688.1, read on the forward strand.
AAACTTACAAGATGAAAGAAAATGTATTGCATTTAACCACATTTCGTTTATTCTGTTGTCTTTCTTTCCTGTGGACGTTCCACGATTCCCACTTATACTACTTCCTTTCTGTTTAGAGAAAACCCACTAGCCATTCCTCACAGGCAGGACTGCTGCTGACCATTTCTCATAGTATTCATCCTCCCAAGAATGTCTTGATTTCCATTTCGTTCCTGAAAGGAACTCTTGCTGGATATACAGTTCTAAGGTGACAGCTCTTTCCTTTCTATACTTAAAAAATGTAGTGTCACTTCCTTCCAGCCCCCATGATTCCTGGTGAGAAATGCACTGTCATTCTGCTTGCCTTTTCCTTTAGAAAAGGTCTTGCTCTTCTCTGGTTCCTTTCCAGATATCTCTCTCTCTCTCTCTCTCTCTCTCTCTCTCTCTCTCTGTATGTGTGTGGTCTTGTTTTTAGAAGATTTGTGAGTTTCATTGGGATTCCTTGTTGGGCTCATGCACGTTCTTGAATCTGTGTGTTTATATCTTGCCTAATTTGGAAAGTCTTTAGCCATGAATTCTTCAAATATATTTTCAGACCTCCCTCTCTCCTTCTCCTTCCTTCCAGGACTCTGAGAATGACGATGTCATCTTTCACTACAGTCTACAAGTCCTTGAGGTATGTCTCATTTTCCAGCACCTTCCTTTCTGTTGCCCAGACTTTTTGTTGTAATTTGTAGTTCTATAATTCAATTTGGTTGTTCTATCTTCTCTTTTTTGCTAGAACTTTCTTTTTCTCTGGTGATGCTTTCTGTTTTTGTCATTGGTGGCAGGCACGTTCATGACTGCTCACCGGCATTCTTCATGACAGCTGCTTTAAACTCCTCTAGGTAATTCTAACATCCAGCATCACGGGGTCAGCCAGCCCCTCTCATCATTTATCACTTGTTTTGAGATCTGGTGCTTGATATGACTAGTGCTTCCTTATGGAAACCTGGACATCTTGGGCATCATGTTCTGATATGCTGGATCCTATGGAAGCTTCTGTTTGGTGACTTCTGATACTGCTCTGTTGGAGGGGATGTCACCTCCTGGCTGCCAGGTGGCATAAACATCTAGGTGCTCCACTGGTGTCTTTTGTTACCATGTGGTACTGATGACATTGTGTGGGGCCTTGCTGCCCTGGTAGGAATGAAGAGCATGGATGAAGATCCCCACTTGACTTTTTTAAGGCCACACTGACAGGGAGGGAGGGGAAGAAATAGAGCAGTGACAGGAAGATGCAGAGAGATAAAAAGGAAACAGAGGAGATGGCAACAAGGAATGTAGCAGAGATGCCAAGAGTGAAGTTTCTGAAGAGTGTGAGGTCAAGGTGCGGGGCAGAAAGAAGACCCCATGAAGTGGAGACAGAGTCAGGCTGCATGACTGGGGGATTCAGGGACATGTGTACCTGGAGTCACAGATAAGCCAGAGTCCTTCTGTCTCCCTAGGGAAAAGAGGTGCTTGTCTGAGACAGGGCCCCGAAGGTTGGTCTGCTGAAGAGTGTCTGGAAGGTCTGGGCCTTGTCCTGTGTATGGAGCTGCCTCTCCACCTCCCCCTTACTCCTCTGCCTCCAAGGCCCTGAGACACTGGGATTCTCTGCTTTCCCTGGGTCAGTAGGGGGACAGTAGCAGGCTCTGTCTGCTCAATGGAGAGGGTTCTCAGAAAGTGCAGGCTACAACACTGGAGCCTCATGCAGCTCCTTGATCTTGGACTTGGTCTCCGGAACTGTGAGCAGTGACTCCCTGTTGTTTACAAGCAGAATCATATTGTCACAATGGCAGTGATGGTGAAAAGCCCAGGTCCCTTCATGTGGGAGCAGCTACAGTGGACCCTAGTGGGGACGCATGGACACCATCACTACCCTCGGCTTGTCTGCTCACTTTCTGGGGCTTTGACGAGGGCCTCATGCATGGAGGTGCCAAGTCTGCCCTGCTTCTGGGCCCCAGAAGCCCTAGACAAATGTTTAGGGTCACAGTGGGACACTGATGTTGGCAAGGTTCTGGGAGTGTGGTCTTGTGTGGATCAAACCTTGGGGTGGCAATTCAGGCTGTATAAACTCACAGTGTGAAATCAAACCCGCAGCGTGTGGGCCTCTGTCTTAGTTCTTGCCAGCTCTGCCTCCTGCGGGCAGACTGGTATAGAGAGAGTCTGAGTGCGGCCAACGTGGTGAGGAAGATGTGGGTTCAGGAGGGACCCGTGGGAGGGAGGCTGCCTTTGTGGAGCCTGCAGTCTGCAGGGGAAACAGTTCACACAGTTATTTTCCAGTCCTCTGTTACCACCTGCTGGCACTTTGTACTCTCTCTAGTCACTTCGTTTACCTAACTTGGATGTGCATGTGTGGGGCATGTGTTTGCATGTGAGTGTGTATGCAGGAGTATGAGGGCGCACGTGTGTGCGTGCACTATCTGGCTCCCTTCTGAAAATGTGGACCCCAGCACCTCTCTACTGTGGATGTTTGCCTTTCTGTCCATTCCTTTCCTGGTCACAAAGTGAGCTCTCAGATTGTAAGGTCAAATTAATGAACTTTGAATAAAGAGGCCATGGGACGTGTATATTCTATCACCACTAGCTGAAGACAGCCAATGGGCCATGTCCCTGCCCCCACCTGTGTGAGGGTTTTCTGCTTTGTGCTGCTTAGATCCAACGTTGTATAGGGGCCAGCAAGGGTGACAGTCAGGCGTGGAGGCAATAGGCACTGACTCCAGCTTCCTGGGAGCCAATTGGTCCTGTGGTGTGGGCGATTTTGAAGATATTGACACCCTTGGATGAAGTAATTCCCTTCTATGGTGTATCATCACAAAATAATTGGACCAGAGCCTGTGAATGTGTGAGAAAGTGTAGTGGGCCCTGCTGGTTACAGGCCACTGTCTGCCGCAAAGCTGGAAATGAACAAAACGTCCACGGGCAGCAGAGCTGTTAAGTGGAGGACGCCAGGTCCAAAGCGCAGATTCCCTGAAGACAGCAAGGCAGTGTGGATTTGCATTTATTGATGTAGAAAGATGCCCGTGGAGTATATTATTGCACAGAAGGCAGACCACGGAGACCATGGGTTGTGCGTCCCAGGTGGGGCCACTGTAAAGCTCTCTCTTCCTCAACGCTCTAGCTCTCCAGGTCTGAATAAGAATAATGGAAAATACAAAGATTAAAAACCTATTTACTGCTGTGTTAAGGGTGCCAGGGAATGAGATCATCAGTAATTTTCATTCGTTTCATCATTCCTTTAGGTATCATCTCAGTTTTTTATTTTATGTTTTCTTGCAGTCAATGCTTATTACTTTAATAATCATAAAAGTGTTATTTTTGTATTGAAAGTGATTCTTCTCTGCTCAGTGCCGAAGGTGGGGCCTTGTTGCTGGAACTCCCCTGGACTCACCACAAGGAAGGAAATCTATTTATGGCATTGCCTGAGCCCTGCGAGGCTGGTGCTGAGTGGGGTGTGTTCATGTAGATACTGAACCACTCCAGTCACTGCCTCTGTCTTTTTAATTTCCTGATTTCTGTTTTTATGGTGCTGGAGTTTAAACCCTGGGACCTCATGCATGCTGGGAATGTGCTCTGTAACCTAATATGGATTTGTGGGGGACACTACTCATCTCACTACAAGGTCCCAGTAGTTTCAAGGATCCCTTTTCCCTTGATCTCTTGAAAAACTAGCTGTTCCTCTCTCTGGTCTCATGTCCAAGGAGGTATTGTGTGGTATCCTGCTTCGTCTGGGCCAGACTGCCCTGACACCATAGCTCTGGACTGAGTGGGCAGCCCGGGTTTATTCATAATAGTGGCGTTGATCTCTGCTGACTTGTGCCCCTTTCTTATGGGAAAATAGGCTCAGAAGAGCTTTAAAACTTGCAGCCCAAGGATGTTTTTGCAACAATCGCAAAAGCTTGTCATCTTGAACCATCAGACCCTCCCCAGGGCTTCTGGGCTGTAGAGTGTCAGACTTTAAGGACAATTGGATGTCAGATTTGGACTTACCACTGTTTCTGTCTCACTGTTTCTTATTGTCACTTAACACAAAGAACCTTTTTTTTTTCTAGAATAGTTTTAAATTTCCAGATGTATACTAAAGACAACAGAGAGAGTTCCTGTGTACCTGCCCTCAGTTTCTCCTATGATTAACCTTTATGTCACAGTGGCACATCCTTCAGGACTAAGAAAGTGGCATTGGCACAGTGCTTTAGCTAAGCTCCACTCTCAGTTAACAGTTGCTCAGTTTTAACCTGTTCTTCTTTTGTGTCTCAGGATGAGGCTTCTCTTGGCAGTGACAATTTCTCAGATTTTCTTTGCTTTTGGCAGTCAATCTTTAATGGAATGTGAACATATCAGTGTGTTTCCCAGGACTGGATGGGACCTACGTCTCTAGGAGCCCACTGACCTAAGGTGCATTCACCTCACAGCCTACTGCAGCGTGACCTGTCACTGTTAACTTTGGTCATCTAGCTGAGGTCCTGTGTCAGGTTTTGCCACTGCCCCCTTTCTGTGTTGTGTGCTTTAGGGAGAGGCACTGTACACAGCCCCAGTGGAGAAATGGGAATTACGCATCGTATCTTAGAGGGAGGAGTATCAATATAAAGCACTTGGAACTTTTGACATAGATTCCTTGCTCTACATAAATATGTATGCTCTGCTTGTCTATCGTTGTCTATCTATCTGTCTGTCGTCTGTCTATAGCTGGTCAGATACTCTTTCCGTCTTGGAAGTATCTACATTTCTAATCAGAGAAAGGCCCTTTCTATCCTGTAGGAAGCTTGGGAAGCCAAGGGGATGAGGCTGTGGTTTAAATTATCAAAGGGTAGGCTGTGTTGGAGCTGCGGAGTTCTGGTGGTGTTATCCACCCTGAAGATGTCATCCTGGCTGGACTTGATCAGGAAGCTCCTCTTGCCTTGCCTCAGGGCCTTTGTACCTGCTGGTCCCTACCCCAGGTCTTCCCACACTGCTCCTTCCTTCCTTTCTTCAGTTCCCTGCAGGGCCTTTGGTGGCAGCCTCCTGTCCCTCTAGGCTCAGCACCCTGTCCGCTTCCTTCTTAGGCCTTGTCCCAAACCCTGGGGCTTTGTCTCTGTCTCCCTCACAGATACCCTGTGGGTCTGTGACTGGTGACTGGTGCTGCCTCTCCATGCAATCCTGGTGCTGGTGGGGATGAACTGGGCTGCCAGCTGCAGCAACAGCCTCAGTGCAGAGACAAAAGGCTCACGTGTGTTCTCTGGGACTCTGGGTTTTGATTTCAGCCTCAAAAGAGTGAGCAGTCTTGGTTTGATCACAGCTGGGCAGGCAGCTTTATTATGCAAAGGGAAATTTGCTGAAGTTGCAGTTGGAACTGGGGAGGGAAAGGGAGTTCTTCGCTTCAGTTGAATCCCCAGGGACCCCTCCCCCAATGCCCATGTAAGTGCTTCCAGACCCTATTAAGCCCCTCCTGCCTTTTTGTTCTACGCACACTCTCCTGATCTCCCCAAAGGGACGCCAGGTACACTGTGGGCTGCTGAGGCTCACTCTTCAGGGCAGCTGTTCATGAGACAAGAGAGCTGGAACTCACTTCCAGAGGGCCTCACATGGCACATCAGGCCCACCTCTCTGTTTTCTAGATGGGGAAATGGGGTCACTGCTGCCCTGGTCAAACTGCCCGGTCTGTGGGTCTCTGTTGTGACAGCTGAAATGGATGTAACCAGCTGCATTACTCTTCCAGTCCCAGCTCTGTTCCTGGTGGGCAATGGGCCCTGGGTAAACCCCAGGACTGCTCTGAGCTGTACCCTTCCCTAGAAAACTGAGGATGGCACCTGTGCTACATGGCCCTGGTGTACCTTAAACAAGGGCCACCATCAAAAGGTCATGGGCCTCACTGGGCACAGAGACGACACAGAGGCAGCAGACCCTCTCACAGGTATGGATCTGTGCCTCAACGAGTCTTGTCCCCTGCCCCATGTGACATCCCTGACAGCAACCCATAAGGGCTTTCCCTTGGGAGGCACAGAGAGGTGGTTCCCAGCCAGTGTGCAGCGCTCCGCCTCTGGACAGCAGGGAGCAGGTGCCTAATCCCTGGCCATGTAGAGCAGTAGTAAAAGGCTCAATTTCCACTTTAATTCGGTGATGCGTTTGGAGAGTTCAGAAACACCTTCCTTCTGGGAAGCAAGAATAGAAACAACTAGGTGAAGCCTTCTATGCAGGCAGCAGCATCTGACTCATCGCCATATCTGCCTTCTGCAGGTACAGAACCCTGTGACACAGGAGGGCTCTGGGGTCCTGTGGAGTGTGGGACAGAGGACAGACTCCTGGAGGTGGGAACAGCCCTCATTGCTCAGGGTGACAAGGACTCAGTGAGGTGCCTCCTGCAGCCAGCCCCAAGGCTAGGGCTTCTGGCTCTGTCTGCATCACGGGGAGTGAGTTACTGTTCAGCCCAGGGCTGGCCACTAAGATGGGATGGCAAGCTTTCTAATTACCAAATGTCCTGCATGATTAACTAGGAAATTAATAGGCCAAATACTCCCTTCCCACCTGGCGAGCATCTCGGAATCCCATAAACATGCTGAAATCCAAATGCCGAGGAATGGCTTGGCTCCATCCCCCATCCATCAGCTCTTGGCAATTTATGGCCTTTCCAGAGAGCCTCTTCTGGTGCCAGGACCTCATGCAGCAAGGCAGAAACTGGGTCTCAGTGCCCACCTGCTCCCTCACCACCAAATCCCAACCTATTCCTGGATACTGGGCCCAGGTCTTGGCCTCAGGTATAGGGTTGTGCAGGACAGGCTCAGTTCCTAGCCCTGTCTCCTCATGGCATTCCTGGGTGTCACCTCCTATGCTTCTGCTACCCTGTTTGTGCAATGGAGGTGAGCTTGTCCATTTGTGCCTCCTGAGAGTTAGAGCCAAGGATGGGTGTGAACTAGCAGTAGCTGCTTCCTACCTTGCCTGTGTCCTCGCCCACTGAGGGATTGGTGAGTTGGAGATTTTGGCACGTGTCCTTGAGTGAGGCACTGCACCATAAAGCGTAGTATTTTCTTGTCCTCAGTGTACTCTGAATACTCCAGGCAGGCAACAGTGGCTTCCCACTCTCTTGCCTTTTTTCTCACCTCTACCAGGGATCAGACCCTGCTTTGCTGGCTCTGTCTTAGAGTGCAAGCTGCCTAATATTCAGCTGGGCACCCTGGTTTATTTGAGCCCTTTTCCATTTCAGTCCCTGTCTCCAGCTTTTCCTTGCTATGTCACCAGGCATATTTTGTCCTCTTGGCTTTTATTCCAGCATGGGCTCTGCAAGGAGGAAGACGAGGGAAAGGACATAGGCATCTCAGCTTCCATGCACAACAGAGCCTGAGATGTGACAGGGCTGATCTGGAAGGGCATGAAGATCAACCACCTAGTACTGGCCTCAAATCTTAAAGGAGCATAAACAGAGACTCACAAGACACAGGGAAGGCATCCTGCCCCTGCTACCCCTGCAGTGTTTCCCTTCATGAGGGTGATGGGGTCACAGCACCCTACCCCATAGCCTGCTGCAATCCGGAACTTCCTGGGAGAGAGGACTAGCAAAGGCACATAGTTACTCAGCCAGCCTGAGTCTGCAATCTACTGCTACTGCCCACGCCCTGAGCCACTGTTTTAAGGTGTCAAATTTTGGTGGCTGGGTTTGTCTACCTGCGGTGTGAAGCGAAGTCTGCTTCCCCGAGAACAGGAGCAGGGGGGCTTCTTCAGTACCCTAAAACAGCTTCTGGCAGATCCAGGGTTGGGGGGAGTCCCTCATGGGGAGTCAGTCAGCAGGGGAAGGGGACAGTGGGGTAATAGCTGAGAGTAACGAAGAAGACCAAGTAAGCTGGGCCCAGCCCTGGGACAGCACTTCTGGAAGGGCGCTGCAGAGTCCTGCAGGCAGTCAGTCGCCAAATGTGCCCCATGGGCAGTGACTCGGGTTATTTTGTGGTCATTTGCTGTTGGGATGACTTTTGAGCATTTGATGATGTAACTCATTTGTTCCTCTGGAAGTAAATTTGCAGCCTGTGAGGCTCTCTCTGCCATGGTCAGGGAGGAGGGCAGAGGGCAGGTTGGGCTGGACAGGGGCACCGGGGCTGGGGGAATGGACTCTGCGGGTGGGCTTGAAATGTGCAGGAGGCCCCTCCTGTGCCCTGCTCAGTCCACCTCCACCCTCTCACCACCTCGCTAAATTCCATCGGGATTAGCGTTAAGTACAGTTAAAAAAAAAAAATCAGGGCACAGAAAAGTGAGAATTAAGTAGAATTTAATATTCATCATGCCTCAGGAGAGAAAAGATTTCCTAAGTTTAGAGCTAATACAAGGAACCAGGAGAGAAAATATGGACAGACCTGACTGCATAAAAATGAAAATTGTGTGTCTGTCAAAATTAAACCACCAAAAAAAAAAAAAAAAAAAGACCCAAAAAAATTGGCCTGGAAAATATATTTGCAGCAAATATGACAGACAGAGGCTTAATTTCTTTATTAAATAAAGAGCTTATAAGACTTTCTCTGAAGACGTGGAAATGCATATGATGTGAAATTCAGATGTTTTTAAGAGAGAAGAGGTTGTTAAAATGATGGGGAAAAGCCAGCCCTTCCACATGGAGGAAGTGCCCTGCTGATAAGGTGAGCTTGAGGCAGGACTGAAAATGCAGTTTATTTTCTTTGTATTTCCCCTAGTTTTCTTTAAAGAGTATGCTTTATCTTAAAAAAAGAGTGGTACAAGTCAATTAGTATTTTGTGATCCATTATTACTATTATAAATATTAGTACTAGCCACTATTAATAATTGATTGCTATGCATGAGGTATTTTTTACATATGGTCGTCCCACTTAATCCGCACATTTCATTCCTTCTTACTGCAGTAGGTACTTGTTATTATCCTCATTTTAAAGATAAGCAAATCATAACAATATGCAATATATTAATCATGGTTAATATCCTATTATGTTGTTTTGAAATTCTGTAACAGCATTTTTATTCTTTTTTTTGTTAAACAAACAAACAAAAAAAAAGGTAAGCAAGCCAAAGGCAGAAGTAAGGAACATGCCCAGGGTAAGAGCTGGTGAGTGGGAGAGAGGGGTTTGCTTGTGAGACATTAGCCCTGAACCCTCAAGGATGGCCACAGGATGTCTACAAAGCAGGGTCCTCTGTGGGTCTCTGGCAGCTGGAGCTCCTGTCTCCCCCGGATCAGTGCCTGGTGTGTGTGGGTAGCCTGAGGAACCCGTGTCTTTTGGGAAGGGCAGCTCTTCTCATCCCCACTTCCTGATCTCATCCCCCCTTCCTTGAAAAACAAAAAAGCCAAAGGCACTGCCAGGAGCTTTGGCACTTGAGGAGAGGCGGGCAAGAGTCACCATGTGTTTGTTCCCCACGTGCGCTAAATGCTTATTAGAAATATGAAAACAAGTGTTCTTAGACTAATTGACTAAAAATCCTTGAACTTGACACAAGTTGGAAAAAATAGCAGAGAAAAGATGTAAAAACATTCAGAAACAGCTGAGCACGTCTTCCTGGAAGGCACGTGCTACGTTTGGTGAATTCTCATCCCAATTACCTGCTAAGGCAGAGGTGTCCTTAACGGAGCTGTCTACCTCGTCCTTGAATGGCTTCCAGTGGAGACAGCTAAGGATGAAAGGACCGAGAGGAAGGCTGTTATAGGAGCAGATGGCTGGTTGCACTGGGCGGCAGGGGTGAAAGCCCTCAAGCATGTCTTTGGGGGTTGCAGGAGGAGCCCAGGAAGCTGTCAGGGTGTGACAGGAGTTAGGGCACAGGGATCGTGGCCCAGTGGGGGTGGTGTCTGCCTGTCCAGCAGCCAGGAAATCCTACCCAAAGGAGGTGTGAGTGGCTCCTGGTTAAGGCTGCAAGGCTGAGATACAGATGGCCAAGGAGATGTGAAAGTGGTTTTTCTGCAGGGTTTAAGATGTCCACAGAGGAGCAGAGGTACTGGAGAGGAGGGGAGGAGCAAACACATTTCCGGGGCCCAATGTGATGGCTCCACTGTGGCCTTTGGCTTCCAGGAAATAGAAAGAGTGTTGGAGGGCTCCAAAAGTAGTTTTCAAGAATCCCAGTGTCTCTGGGGAGCTGAAAAGAAAGACTCAGCAATTAACCAATGCAGAATCAGAGGAGGGACTGCTGATGATATTAACAGAAGGAAGAAGCCTGGATTTTCTCATCTTTTTGAAGTGCTCCTCTATGGAAGTTATTGGTTTCCATTCCATAGGTGAAGAAACAGGGTCAGAAGGTACAGAGCCCCAAACCCTACAACTTGTTCTGATCTGATTCCTCTGGCCTTAGATGTGTGGCTCCAGGCCTGGCCTTGAGGCTGGGTTTATATCGTGCACTTAGAATTGCCAGGCCCATGGAGAACAGGGAATAGGCACCTTCCCACTCAAGGCTCAGACCACAGGTCCCTAGTCTCTAAAAAATTATGCTTGTCCCTGTCCAAGGGTCTGACATCAGGACTTTAGCACTGACAAATTGTGCTCGACCCTCTGGGGGCAGAGCCAGGCTTAGTCCTGGCTGTAGTCTAGTTCCTATGTGCAGTAGTGCTATAGCTGGCAGAAACACTGAAACAACACCTAGAATTTGGAGGCAGATATATTTATGTTGACAGGCACTGATTAGAATCATTCCCAAAATATCAGGCTTTGATCTCTGGTGGTCTAGGGCTTATATGGGATAAGCAAGTAGGAAGTACAGAGGCAGAATGGCTTGTCAATTGGGGATTGGTTTATACAATGTGCATCATAGTGACCAGCTATGCATCACGGTCACCAGCAGTTTCTAAGAGACAGAAGCAACTAGAACTGGAACAGAAATTATTTCCTGGGCAACTGAGAAACTGAACTTACTGGGTGGGGAGGGGACATTCTCTGTTATAGTAAGTGTTTCAAGACATTCCCTGAACTACCAGCCCCAGAGAACAAGTGCTCTTCAACTGGGGAAACTTTGGTGTAGAGTACCTTGATCCCAGGCAAAATCAGCTCAGGCCACTGTCTCCAGTTCCAAAAATGTCAGTTCAACTCAGGTCCTCTTGTGTACCCCAACTCCTCCTTGTTCCCTCCCTTCACCTCCACCCAGACCTCCAATTCAACTCTTCACAATTATAGCTTTGATTCCTCAATTTCAAATCAAATTGATCCAATATAACATATTTTAATTCCCTTCCAGTGGGTTCTTTCTGTTTGATTTGATTTCATTTTTTCAGTCTGACTAAATTCAATTCCTTCAATCCATTTCAAGTGTCCTCAATCCAGTTTTATGACTTTGACCCAATCCTGACCACTAATTCAACCTTAGTCAGTTTTTTTCTTCTATCTATGCTGACTCACCTCCCTTGGGCTCCTAGCTCTGCCTGAGTTATCCTGTCTTCGAAGATGATCTCATACTGTCTTGGTGTCTTAAGTACCTGCACCCTGTGGGGGTACATCACTCCCTGACTTGGGATGACCAAGAGACCTTGTTAGGAGAATGACTTACAAAAGAGAGGATGCATACACATGCACTTGCTATGGGGAGAGCTGTCACATGCCTGCCACTTTACATTCTCATGATGACCCCAAGTGAAAGATACTTTTTTCTCAGTCACTCTCTCTGCTGTAGAGAAGGGTACTGAGGCACATCCCATCCCATCCCATCCCATCCCATCCCATCCCATCCCATCCCATCCCATCCCATCCCATCCCATCTCATCCCATCCCATCCCATTCCATCCCATTCATCCTCCTTCATGTAACCTGTTCAGACCTTGAACCTGGGTCATTAATGGTGAAGCTTGAGCTTGGCATTTACTTGAAAAAATGATATCCTATTTAGTTGATGAATTTTTCCAACAGTATCAAGTGATTTCTATATGTTAATCACTGTAGCCAGGCAGTGGGGATGCAGCAGTAAGGGAGGGAGCAGTGATCATAGCCTAGTGCATCTAAGGTCCATAGTGGAAGGTGGCCAGTCACCTGTGCAAGGCAGGGGTGCCCCTAGCCCAGGGTGGTCTTCTGGCCTGGGTGGGGTGGGGTTAGGAGATTCTTCCTGGGGACAGCATGCCTGCATGGAGCAAGCACTGGTGGGTGCCACTGGATATACAAGTCATGGCCTTCCTTAGTCATCAGGGGATGACTCTCAACCAGTACTAGGTACTGCATGAACCTGAATCTTTATACTCCTGCCCATGGAATACAGAGTAACCCATGCCGCCACTGCAGGCACAGACTTTGTTCTGAGCATCTTTCACTGCTCCGTTAGCAACCTGCATGCCTATTTCTGATTAGACTTGTACCCACCTGACAAGTAACATCAGACCAGCTCCCTTGGCTCCAGTCACTAAGGCAATGACTCCTTACTCCTTTTGGACATACTGACATTAGCTGCTCTGGCTTAGCCATCCACCCCCTGTGATTGTCATCTCGCTTTTGCCTTCCTAGCCGAGTTTTGGTCTTCCAAAAGCAATAAGACTTTGACAGTTAGACATATGTGCTAAGAAGATCATCCAAAAAGTGGAAACAAGGGTTTGGAGGTAAACATTGGATAAACGAAAGTGAAATTAGGGCAACACAAAGAAGGCAACTGAGGAGTTGGAGAGAATTGGGGACCTACTTTTCTCATAGAAGGCATATATTCAGAGAAGAATTGGGAGATGGTTTATGACCACCACTTTCATTTTCCATCCACCCCGTTATTTTTTTTTTTGTTCTCTGCTTCAAGCATAGTTCTGAAGCTCTGCTCCCAGAGCTGAGGAATTGGAACTTCAGCACCTTGTCTCTGTAGACAGTATCAAGTGATTTCTATGTGTTAATTACTGTTCTAAACTTCAAATACCTTTCTGCCTCCTCTTCTGCACATCACTTACCCCTGCTTCAGCCCCCAAGTGACCCACTTCTTTGATGGCTAGCCTGACCAAACATGCTGCCAAATCCCTCCTAAAGGACTGACAAACAGAACTGTACTTGTGTCTAAGTCTTAATGTTGCTATGTACCCCCTACCTGTCACTCTAGTGGTCTTGCTTGTCAGGTGCTTGACAAAAAGCAAGTCTTCAGCACCCAGAGTTCCTTTCTCCTGAACCAAGTCTAGCCTTAGTAGTGAGCCAGGGAGAGATATATTTGCATACCTGCCCAGATCTTTCTTGGTGGAAAGACATATAACAGTTCCTACACCCCATCTTCCATTTGAGAACTCCTCTGCTTCTGGGCCATGTTAGGGTTCATCACTGTGTTTTGCCTACACATATGCTCTGGGCTCTGTGCTTCTGAGCCCCCACCCCAACTTCTCCTCAAACCTCCATAACACAGAGAGTTGTGATACACTCTTGATGGAGCTTTAGAAGTTTCACCGCCTTCCGGCAGGATGGCCTTGACAATTCTCCTGGTTTCCAGGAGGTTAAATTTCTGTCTTGAGCATTGAAAATTAGAATGTCTGACCCCTAGGGTTGTTACACAAGATAAAGCAGAGCCTGGTCCCATTTGAGATCCCCTAAACCCTGAGTCCTAAAAGGATACTTGACTCAGGAACAGAGACTTCACGGTAAGGTCCCAGCAGTGGGATAAGATGCTGGAGATACACGGTATTGATTTGCCTCTACCATCACCTTGTTTGGTGGCTATCTGATGTCTTTGACTAGGTTCCTTAGGCAGTGAGCACCTATGTTACACAGGGAGCCCAGGGGTGAATCTCAGGTGGGAGAAATAGGGTCTACCTAGTGCTAATCAGGAGACCTTGTGCCAGAGCTGCTGCTGCATTTTTGTGGTGACAGAATTCCAGTGATAGTATTAGACCCAAAGTTTCAACTAATTCTTGTTCCTAACCCTTGGATATTGAGGGATTGTGTCCCACCCACTGGTTTTGCCTTGTCAGCCAAGGATCTGCAGTGGGTGGCTACCATCTGTGTGGGGTGTGTGGGGTCTTCAAGATGGTGTTCCAAGGGCTGAATTTCCCTAGCCTGCATGATCTATGACTCATAATAAATCAGCACAAGGTGAGATCTTCCAGGGATGATTCATCCCAACTAAGGTGATCTCCAGACCATGCGAGAGGGTGGCTTTTCATTTAGGGAAATTCAAACCAGTAGGCAATTTCAAAACAAAAAAGAATTCCAAAGAGCAAAGCTGGCCAAGAGTAATCCCTCACCCAACATGCCTCTTTGGGTCCATATGTCTTTGCCCCTTGCTGAGGAGGCTGGGAACTTGTGGTAGGCCTTTGATTACAGTTCAGTTGTTCACTGAATCAGAATGCCTATGGCCCCAGAGCCTTTCCACTCACCTTTTCCATGGCAGGGTGGTGGAATTCTGAGGAACTGGACTTCAGCACCTAGCCTCTGTGAACAGCACCCCAGGCCTTATGATATGCTGCCTCTTCAGAGATACAGGCATCCAATGGGCTGTCCATTAGCAGCCACGTGTACCAGCCACCAAGCCAGACTCTGCTTCATCACATGCAACAACCCCAAGTGTCAAACATTGTAATTTCCAACACTCAAGATGGGAAAGTGGGATCCTGAAAACCAGGAGGATGGTTCAGGCTGAATGATGGTGGCATCTATAATGATCCATTAAGAGTGACCCTCTGTTTTATGGGGGTTTGAGGAGTAAATGGGGTAGAGGCTTGGGAGCACAGAGCCCAAAACAGATGTGAGGCAAAATACAAAGCTGATCTGTAAGGAGGTCCAGAACCAGAAGAGCTCTCAAATGGGATGGAAGATGAAGATTTGCCGGAAATCTTGGTGCTGTACTAAAAGGGATAAGGCATCCTGGGAACCTCTCAGGCACAGTGAATGGATGAAAAGGAAGGTGTGAGACCCTCTTTGGAATCCCAGCTCTGATGCTGGTTAGAGCTACCCTCTTTTGTCTCCCAGAACTTGAGTCTTTCTTCTTGATTCAATTGTGAGGTGGTATAGGAGCTGCCAGTCTTCACTTGGCCCTGCCCACTGCCTACAGAAACAGCCACCCAGCTTTACCTGGGGCAAACATAGTGCTTCCCTGGAATTTCTTGTTACTAAAGATGGGACTCTGGACCCTGGTTCAAACTTCAGTATAAGCTGCAGTCCTCATTTTCCTCCAGGTAGTGACAGAAGGAAGTTGAATGCATAGAGGAAAGCGTACTTCCAAGGCCTGTGTGTTTGAGGTCCCACTACTGGTTGGGGACTAAATATTCTTCCTTTGAGGCCTCCTGTGTGACCCAGTTCCAGGCATTATACAGTTGTGCTCTATTGCACCATTGTGTGGTGAACACTTGTCCCTTTCTGATACTTCTCATGGTTTTCTTACTCCCTTGCACACTTGTTGTGGAAGCACCTGGCTCTGAGTATACACTTAGCACTCACAGTCTAAGCAGATGAATGCCAGCCTTCCTGGAGGCTGGTTGAATAGCTATCCTTGGGTGTTGTGAACCAATAAATTCCCTTTTTGTCTAAGTTAGTTTGTGCTGTGTTTCTAGCACTTTTAACAAGTAGCCTGAAAAACAGGACATCTGTGGCCTTTGGGCAGTCCACCTCCTTAGCCCCTGGGGGCATCTGGTTTTATACATGCAAAGGGAGAGGAAATGATAGAGCCATTAAGGGATGGTGGAGACTAGATGCTTGCCTGCCTCTCACCCAGATTGAGGAGCCCAGTGCAGGCATTTAGGGCCCTGAGATCTGGGCCGCTGCCCTCAAACACAGAGAGGGAACAAGGAAGATTTCAGCCTCCCTTAGCAGCTGTCTTTCCATCTGGAAATGCAGACTCCATGAAGTCAGCCTTTGACCCCCCACAGTGAGCTTCTTTAATAGTCCAAATAGATACTCTTCTTGCTCGAAGTGCATTGAGCTCCTTCACAATGTCTAGCCAGTTGTCCTATGGTGACTCTGGGAGGCTGAACTCTTCTGGAGATGATGCTGTTGAAGGTCAGGGATGTCTTTGGGCTTCCCCAAGTTGCTCAGCACATGTGTGATCCCCCTGGAGGAAAAATCTCACTTGGTCCAATTGTTTAGATTGTGCTTGGGCCCTTCTGTTACTTCTTCACAATACTTATGAGCCTCCACGAAGTCAGTGTGTCCCCTGAGATGCCATCTGGATAACAGAGAAGATGATAGGCCAGAGAGGTGAGTTCACATGTTGGATATTACACAGCAAATTGGAAGGAGAAGATAAGGAATAGGTTGAGGATTTGCTCCAAGTCTCAGCCCTTGCATTTGTCTTTGGCCACCCACAGGGAGCTATGTGCCACCCACAAGCTAGCTGGGGCAGAGGGAGTGTTAAGGGGGACAGTCTACCTGTGCCACTGGGTCTTGTGCTAGTATATGCAGGAGTTACAGAGCTAAGTTTCCAACCACCATCTGAACTGAGTGCTTGTGGATGAGGATGATGGTTTTTCAAATTTTAAATTAGAAATTACATTTTCCCTTGCCAAAATAAAGATGAGAAATCCAATGAATCATGTTCGGAAAGGGGCTGGAACCAGGAAGAATGTGTTTGCCAGACTCTCCATTGAACAAAGTGGAGCTTGGTGTGTTCATAGAGATAGATCCCAGGCCCTCGCTCCCAACTCTCTGCACCTTGGCCTGTGGCTTATGCTGGTGGGTAGACTTGGGCCACAGTGCTTGGGTGCGGGTAAGAAGTTGGTTGTGTCTGGGGCCTCTGTCCCCTTCCCTGGGAAGAGGGCTCTGTTTTTCCTTGGGGAATTGCTGTAGGCTGTGAGGATGCAGCAGATACCTAGGCTGACCCTGGGTTCCCAGGAGGCAGTCGCTATCTCACTGTCACTTTCACCAGCACCTGTATCTGGGGAGGGAGTGGGGCCGGCTGGTTTTGTGTCCAGGGAAACACTGGCATGTGGAGACACAGAGGCAGGAACAAGGCCATCCAAGTGCAGGAGCTCTGCAGGTGGCAGAGGAACAGCACACCCTGAGAAAGTTGCTCTCTCAGGTATGGAGGGTCTGTCTCCCACAGTGGCACTGGCTTCGGCTTCCACACAGCCTGTAATGCTGAGTGTGTTGCCACAGTGGGTCCCAGCACCATTCTCCCCTGGCATCACCCAAAGACCCTTTCCATATCATTATTCCATTCTATAGTTGAGTAAACTGAGGCCCAGAGACTAGACTAGAGGTGTGGAGGCAGTGAGGAGGTCCGATGGGAAAGGGCACCCTTCCTGTGCAATCATCAGGAGTTTATGGGGGGCACTGGCTGCAGTAGATCAGGAGGCTGCACCAGGCCTTCCCCAGTGGGGCACAGCTCCTGAGAAAGCCTGAGGACCCCTCCCCACCATGATCTGTGGTCAGCCCAGAGTGACGCCTCCAGGGAGTCACCCCTCCTTCCTTCTCTAATCACAGCTTCCTGCTGGTAGACTGGCTGTCAGGTCCCAGAACGTACCATGGTACTGTCTATAATTGGTCATGTCCCTCTGTTCTCTACCACTCCTCTGGGCATGGTTTAATTTGCATTATCTAGGCCCACTGCAGGCCTCTCTCATGGCAACTTCCAGAGTGGACTGTGAAAGGGTAACTGGCCTATTCTTGGCAACACCCAGCCCTTCCTCAGGAGGCTAGTCACAACATCCTGCCAGCCACCCTTCGCCTGCTATAGTCTCTGGCTGGCTTCTATCCCCAGCACCTACTGCCCAGAGGAGCCCCAAGCTCCTCTGCCCCTCTGTGCTTACCTGCGGGCCTCTCCTGTGCCCTCTGTGTCAGAGCTCCCACCTGTCCCCATTAACCGCCCTGAGACCTGGGCCTGGTTGGTGCAGAGCAGGTTTTGAGAATTGCCCAAAGTCCAAGGAGCAAGGCAGGCAGAGATCTTGGCTTTCAGGGATCTGCCGATGATGGTGTCATCCCCTCTGACTCCCACCGCTGCCAACATGGCTGCCCAGAGCTATGGAAATCTCCCTCTGTGGGCCAAGCTCTGTGCTCCACTCCAGACTTCATGGGCCTCCCGGCCTCCCGGGAGAAGGGAGGAGGAGCCCGTTCTGTCCAGCCCTGGCTTCTCTCTGTGGATGGGTGTGGTAGTGCCGCAGGCACAGGGATTATAGGAGGCAGCCCCCACCCCTTCCCTTAACTGCCGGCAGGTCGGTCACACTGCAGATGGTGCCGAGCGATTTCATAAAAGGGGCTGCTCGCTTTATTCTCAGGTTGTGATTTTATCTCTGCACAGAAAGCTTTTCTGCACATTGGTCTTAGATATGTGCAGATATCAGCATGGGCCTTGGCTATCAGCTCCAACAGTGCTACCAGCTCCCTATCTGCTAGCACTGGCAGCAGAGTGTTGATTGCAAGTGGTTATTTTCAGAGGTTCAGAGAGGCGTGCCCAGTGCACAGAGTCAGCCTGCCGAGTCCTAGCTGACCCTGAGTGTTCTTCTCCTGGACACCCAGCCCTTTGGTGACAGAAGGTTCCGGTGTTCCTGCCCAGAGCCAGATGCAGGCTCAAGAATGTGACTCAAACTTGGAGGGACACTTGCTGCTTCTGCCTGACAATTTCCTCCCCAGGGACCACTGCTCTGGGAAGTCAGCCTGGAAGCCTCTACTTGGAGCCTTGTCCCCTGGTGGTGATGACTCTGTGGTCCCCACAGAGCCGAGTTCCATTTCCAGGGGTTTGCCAGCTGGTTGTTAAGTGCCAGTGACTTGGCGTTGTCTGGGAGTGTGGACACCATGGAAACTGCCCAGCTACAAGGCAGAGTTTTTCTTTTCTTTCCTCATAGAGGACCAGCTGGCCAGCCTTGCTCTGCCTTTGTTCCTCTTGGTCCCCTAGTCATGGGCAGACAAGATGGTTGTCTAAGGCCACCGTTATTCCCTTCCCCAAGGGGCCCTGCCTGACCTCTTCCCTGTTGTAGACCCTGGAGCACCTCTCCTGGGAGCTCTGCTCTTTAGAGATTCCCACTGCCTCAGGTCCAACTCCAGAGAAGGTGGCCTGACTCTGGAGGTCCCTCCTATTAAGCTCCTTGTGCTCTTCCAGCCTCCAAAGCCTCACCCTAGGCCTAGCAGGAATCAGGCTCCCCTGTAGGCCCTCAGTGGCCTGGTACCTGGCAGGAGGCCTCTTTCCTTCCCCATCTCCTTGCCTGGGCTGTCCTGGGGTTTGGGCTCAATCCCTTTACCTGACACGGGCCTGGGAGGCAGGCCCTGACCCAGCCCTTGCAGTCCCTCTGTAGCCATGGGCCATTTGCCCATCTGGCAGAGACTGAGCCACCCTGGGGTAGGGATCATTGCCTTCTTGCTGGCTTTGTATGAAGGAACAAAGAGCTGGAGGGCAGATGACAAACTGACTAGTGACAAGTATGAAGAAAATAAAGTACCTCTGGCCATGGCTATCTGTCTAGATATCCAGGAAGGGACTTTGAGTCCCTACCCTAAGTGAGGTACAGGGAAAGAGCCACCGAGCTGGCAGGGCATCCAGCATAGTGGGCACCAGTGAGGAATGTCTGTTGGACCCACTGACCAGTGAACTAGCTCTTACTTGGACTGTCCCTGAGGCCCAGGCCCTGAGCTCCTTGCCTGGCAGATACACTGCCCAGGAATTTCAGGGCTGGTAGAGAGACTCACAGAATACCTCACCAGATTTTTGTCTTCTTCTTAGACCCCCAGAAAACAGCTACAAAAAGAAAATGACCTTTGGATTTGGGGTCCAGACACTTGCAGGCTATGGAACATTGGTCAAGTGATGTGATCCTGTCAAACTTTTTTCTCATCTCACCACAGGGAGAGCGAGGCCCAACCTGCAGGAAGTGCAGGCCTGTAGCATGACCAGGGATGCAAAGGCTGTGGGACAGGGCAGATAGCCAACACGTGTGGGGTGCCCAACCTGGGACTGCCTATCTGCCGTGGACACTCACCGAGTGGCCAAGCTCCTTCTTAAGCCCTACATGGCTGATGTCCCTCTGAGAGTAGTGTTCCCCCTCCCACCAGGTCTCCTTGCATGGGAGAAAGAGAGGTAAGAGTCTTGCCTTGCTGTGAGGCACAAATGCCCTCATCCTTCTGGGGCTGGGAGCTGTTCACAGTGAACAAGCCCTTCTTGGTGCTCCATGTCAGTCTGCTGTCAGGACTGGGCATGCAGGAGCTTAGTTGAGCCTGTAGACTTGCCCCTGGGCTGCAAAAGCTCTGTGAGTGACAGAGGTTCAGGCCCAGCTTAGGGGAGTTTACAGAGGTTTAGCTGGGAAGCTGTGATCCAGAGCAGGTGGGAGAGCCCATGTATCCTCTCTCGCCTGCTCTGGAGGAATCTTTCCCTGTATCCATAGGGAGTGTCAATCTGGGGTGTTAGGCTTAGCTTAGCTGCATTGGAGAAGTAGTCAGAACCTTGCTTGTCTTGGTTCTTAGACTCCATTTATACTCCTTAAAACAAAACACACTGTCTCCCAAGAGCCCCTGACCATCAATGGCCCAAGAAAATCAAAGTGACAGCTGTAAGGAAGTGATTGCCCAGTAGAATTAGAGGCTGAGCCCTGACCCTGGCCACACATTGAACTCTGATTGCAATTACAAGTGGGGCTCTGAGCCCAGTCATACTCTGAGCCCTGACCCCAGTTGCGTGCTGGTCCCTAACCCAGGTTGTACTCTAAACCCCGATTCTGGTTGAACACTGAGGCTTGGCTGAGCCCTGTCTCTGGTACCTATGACCTGCTCCAGCAGGGGAGCTGGAGGCCCAGGCATGGTGTGAGCCTGATGAAGGCAGTCGCTCTTCACTTCTGGGGCCCACGTCTGAGCACACTTTCTCTCCATGTGGGAAAATGAGTCCTTGCACCCAGAGTCTGGCATTCTTATATGAATTTCTAGGCTTGAAGGTTCTGTCTGGTTTTCCTGCAGGCAACAGCAGAAAATTCCATAGGAGACTGTAGTGGGAAGACTGGGGACTTGGTGATGATCATCTCAGAGCCTTCTGCCCCCAGGCTCATGGCATGCTGAGCAGTGGGCACCGTGACAATCACTAACCCACTTTTCAGATGAGGAAACAGGCCCAGCAGATGCCTTTACTGGGAATGGGTTGATTTTGAGGGACACAGCCTCCTCCAGCCACAAACTGCTCTCTGCTCAAAACTTACTCAGGGTCCCTGTACCTTCTGGGTCTCCTGCCCCAGTAGTCATGCCCATAAGCTCTGGTCAGCTGATTCCTAACAGACACACAGGAAGGTTCCTCCTGGGTGAGAGGTCCTGCTAGCTCAGAGGGCCCAGCATTCAATCTCTGCTGTGACCTCACATGTGCCCATCTTAGGCCATGATCTATGTGCAGAAAAGAAGAGGTGAACCAGGAACTACCTCTGTGCTGGGGCCCGCCTCTGTGTCTCTGTCCTCTGGGGAGCAGAAACTCAATTCATCTCCGTTGCCACCCAGACCTCTTTCCAAACCTCTCAGATTTCAGCCCAAAGCAGAATGAGAATTGCTTGACTATTTGAAACAGAACCAAGAAGTCATTGTAGTAAAGCAATCAGGTCCCATCCTTCTTCTCCCCACCTCCATAGCCTCCAGAGTCCTGGGGACCAAATGGGCAGAAATGCAGTTGAGGTCCTGGGTCTGTGCCAGCAGCACAGACTGAGCCCCTATGTTGCCATCATGCCAGTCTCAACACACCTTCTGCTCTCCTCCCCATAAATATGCAGCCTTTAAAATTTAATAAAAAGCTTAGCAATTATGAAAGCTATTTACCAAGCTACATCCATCACAGGCCATGGCGTGTTTATGCCTGAACACCTGATTTTGGCTCATAAGTCACTTTTACACACTCTTTAGGTGCTAACGACCCCCATAAGCTGGAGGCCTGCTCAAGTGCAGGAGGCTACTTTCCCTAACCCAGAAAGCCCCATTGCCTCTAGGGAAGCTGGAACCCCAAGATTGGACCTGGAGTCCCTAGCCTCTGGCCTGCCTCACTGGGCAGTGGACAGTGGGGCCTCCTGGAATCCTCTCAAAACTCTCCCCACCCCAGACAGAGGGCTCCTCTTCCTTCCCAAGGACTAACAAGGAAAGCATTTGGCTTCTCATCCTTTGCCGCAGAGACATGGGACCTGCCACACACAGACCTGTCTTGGTGGCCAGGTGACCCAGGGAATCAGGTGCCCATCCTCTTGTAGCTCTAGAGTCCCTATTGGAACAGATGACAAGACAAGTGGGTGGTCTGTGGGTGAGGGTGAGGACACAGGCCTCGTGCTTGGACCCTGTCACCTATATGCCAGAGCGACCTGTTGATCAGAGGACCTGTTCCCAGAGTCAGAAAGACATCATGCAAGTTTGGGGATAAAAGGACACAGTGGCTACAAGTTCAGGTTGCATAATCGGCTCTTCTATCTGTCCTGACACCATCTCGCTGAGAGTTGGTCACTGGACCTCTTTGAGTTTCAATTTCGTTAGTTATGGAAAGGGAGGATTGATGTGAGTTTGAGTGAGCCAGTGCGTGGCTGCGACATCACAGTCAGAGCTGGCACACCTTTTGTCCCTTGCTTTCATTCAGTGGCACCCATCCATCAGGAGGTTTGGCTTGGAAAGTATGTGTAGGCTCAGACATGAGATCCAGCTGGATGTGAGTCCCACCTATGCCACTCCGTATGTAAAGCTGGATGGGTCATTTAATGTTTTTGTGCTTCAGGTTTCTTATGTCAACCCAAATGCCACAGTTAATACCTTTCAGAGTTGGAGAGGTATTCTACATATGACTGCTAGAGCTAAAGTAGTCACATTGGACTACAACAAAAGCTCATCAAATCAAGAGGGAAAAAGATCATCAACAGTTTTTCTATAAGTTGCTGGATTCTAAATTCTTCTAAAATATGGGGTGTAGATATGATGTGGGATATAGACCCTGATCTACTCTGGCAGTGTGAGGTTGCAAGTGCTAGATGGCCTCTGTTCCTAGCAGGCCCACAATGTACCTCCTACAAGAGTCACCAGGGGGAGAGACACCGGGTGTAAGCTGGGTGGCAGGGTGCCTGCTATGTGGCAGGGCTCACAGTAGCTGGACAAGTGACTGTTAAGTAAGTGCCTGCTGTGTACAGTGTTCAGCTAAACAATGTGCACAGTTTATTTTCCTTAATCTTCCCAACCTCATGCTGGAGCTTTTTCAAAACGCTTCACACACATTTCCTATGTCACCATTTGTAACAGTGAGTCTCGGTGGTAAATTACAGAGACGCAAAACAGCAGTGGCCTCAATAAGAGAGAAGCTTATTTCTCCCTCTCTGGAAGCACTGGAGATAGGTAACCCAGGCCTGAGACAGTGGCCCAGCTCCACTGAAATCTCAGGGGCCAGGCTCCTTGGGTCTTCTCCTTCACTGAGTATGGCTTCTGGTCCCAAACGTCGTGGAACAATAGGGATGCTTCATCCCTGGCATCAGCATCCTAGGGCACAGGAAGGGAGAGGTGAGGTAGGAGTAGCAGCTGAATGCTCTATGGGGTCCCTTGAGCTGCCTTTAGTACTCTGATCACATATCATTAGTCAGCACTTTTGTCACAGGGTTCCATCTAGCTGCAAGGAAATCTGGGATATGTAGTCTTTTTCTTCGAACTGTGTGTCTCACTAAACAGTGAATTCAAGAAAGGTGTGGTAGCACACTCCTGTAATCCCAGTTACTTGGGAGGCTGAGGCAGAAGGATCACAAGTTCCAGCCTGGGTAACTTAATGACACCTTGTTACAAGGAGTGGAGGCTGGGTATAGCTCAATGATACAGTGTGTGCCTGGTGTGTTCAAAGCCCTGGGTTCAGTTCTCAGCCAACACACACACACACACACACACACACACACACACACACACAGACACACGCACATACAGACTGAAAGTAAAAGGAAAGAAGAGAAGAACAGGCATTGTAGGAGAATCAGTCATTTTGATTATGCCAACATTTGACTGTTTTGGCAGCTTATCTAGGGAAGCTATCCCTTAACTGAAAGCAGGATCTCTAGTCTCATAACAGCTGGTATTTGGGGCTGGTTAGTTCTTTTCCCTGGCTTGGAGGTGTTTGGTCATCACGGACATCACCGAATATCAGTGTTGAGCAGCATCCTTGGCTTCAGCCTACTAGATGCTAGCATCTTCCACTTGTGATAATCAAAATTTGCAAAATTCCCTGGCAGCTGGGGGCAAAGGCAAAATTGTTCCCAAATAAGAACCTCTTATGTAAAGCAAATACAAAGACAGGACCCCTGGAGCAGAAAGGCCTTTCAAGGAAACCAGTAAAAAACACCTTCCCCATGCTTACCTGCCTTCCACCCTTTCCTGCTGCTGTCTTTGCTACCTGCCTGCAGGAAGGAGGAGGTCAGCATTTAAGGTGTCCTCTTGTGCTGTGAGCTGAAAGCAGGTAGTTTGTCCCCTGCACCATGTGGACCTCGACTGGATATTGTTAAGGTGCAACATTAAACCCACAGCAGGAGCTGGACCTTCAGAACTAAGTAGAACTGAGTACCAAGATTTAAAAGAGGAGGGCATCTATAGATGAGAAACAATGGGTGAAATCACAAAAGGAGCGTTGACTGGTTGAATTATAGAAAACCCAGACACTTCTGTATGCCAGCAAATGCTCAAAAAGTAACATGTGGGACGCAGCTACCACATGGAGAGAAAAATTCTCTGCAAACACAGTGTCCTAAGGGTGTAACAAGTTTATAAAAAGTCCTAAGTAGCACACACACAACCACAAATAGATTACTGGCCAAAATACATGGCTTCCCATTCTGCAGAAACCAAAAATATAATTGGGAAGCAAACTTGGAAAAAACATCTTCCCTCACTAGTAATAAAGGAAATGCACATTAAGACGAAGTACTGATTCTTGTTAACGTCGGGAGCGGACATTACAGCTTGGCAATGTCCAATCTGTGCTTTTGGGCAAGAAACTGCGTGCTCACGGCTGTGCTGGGTAGAGGCAGGGGCCACCGCAGGAGCAGGCAATTGGTGACATGCATCACATTTGTACAAATGCTCCCCTAGACCGGCAAGTTAATTGCTGGGATGCTGTCCTGAGGAAGTAATCCTAAATACAAAAATACATATTTGTAGCAAAATAATTAGAAACAACCTAAGTGTTTGAACATGAGGGAATGTTTAAGTAAACTGTGGTTTATCCACTTGAAAGAATATTACAGCCATTAAAAAATAATGTTTGCTAAGAGTCTGTACAGAGAATGCTTTCAGGGAACAAAAAAACATGATTCTAACAGGTAATATGATACAATTCCAACCATATGAAATAAAGAAAGCACCACCATATTAAAAAAGGTTGTGAAACAAAATGCATTAAAAGTAATGAAAGGACCTGCCTCTGAATTTTCACCAGGGCTGTTTTTATGTAGTGGGGCGTAGGAAAAGCTTGCTTTATTTTACTTAGTCTTTGTTATTTTCTGAATTTGCCTGTACTGGGATTGCTTTACTTTTCACAAGATGAGATGAATATATATTTTGCAAAAGCCTGGCTAACTACAGAACAAATGACTGTGTCTGATGATTACTGCAGGAACCAGGACTACTCGATTTGTAAGTTGTGAAAAATAAGTGACAGTGGAGGGGAAATCAGGTGAGCTGGCAGCATTCTATCTTTCCTCTCCCCCGACACACGGCCTCCATCTTTGGAGCTGGGCAGGCCAGGAAGGTGTGAACACGCTTAATAAATCCATGCAGACAAGAAGGTGTTGGCCTCTAGGGACAGAATGGAGCAGAACACACCAGTCACTCTCACGGGCACGTGTAGCGTTGCATATGTGTGCTGTAAACTTGATGGATGCTTGTGTAAAAGGCACTTCCCCTGGAGCCAGCCTGGGAGAGGGGTAAGATTTTACATTAACAACACAGCAGCTGTCCTGGGCTTCAGAGTCTAATTGTCACATCTGGACGGTCACTAGGAGTCCCCTTTGTGCCTCTGGTCCCAGTTTAATTATTAGTCTTGTCTCAGTTTGGGTGAGAATTTGCAAGGTCACCTTGTCCCACCTGCTCTCTGGAGAGATATTCACATGCCACATGGTGGGCAGCCCCAGCCTCAGACATGCCCAGATGCTCCACTCCCTGCTCAGAATCCAGAAACGACCAATGATCTGCAGGCCTGTGGCACAACCAAAGTCCACTGAGAGCAAGCCGAGTGTCACTGAGAGAACTGGGGCTGCCTGGTGTTGTTTCCTGGACAATAGCACAGTTACTCAGAGGGATGTCATGGTTCATCAGAATGGCTACGTGCATCAGGACACCACTCCTCTGCATATGTGACCTGGGGCCTCCTGGAAGCTGTGAGTCACAGTCAGGGGCAGGGCTGCTGCAGCTGGCCTTCCCCACTGAACCAAAGTGACTCCATTGCCACTTCTACCACCACCAACCCTAGACACATGGGGGTGCTGTGGGGCCAGCCACATGGGGATTTTGTGTCTGCCCTGGGGACATCCCAGATGTGACCAAGTTGAAGTTCATGAGGTGGAAATTGCTCTTGGATAATGTCGGTGGCACCTTAGGGTTCCTACGGAGAGAGGCAGAGGAGGCCTGACGCAGAGGTGAAGGCAGTAGAGGTGGGAGGGGCCTCAAGCCTGGTAATGCAGTGCCCGTGGGGTTGGAAAGGTGGGAGACAGATGGTCCCCGGGAGCCTCTGAAGACACCAGGCTTGTCCTCACTTTTGTTTTAGACTTCAGATCTCCAGAGCTGTGAAAGAACAAATGCGTGGTTGTTAAAGCCACAATACAGCTGAATTTGTGGTCCTTTTGAGAGGGAGATAGGTAAGTAAGGAACTAGATAATGATAAATAATAGGCAATAGGTAATAGATGACTGATTAGTGAGATATATTGATGTTAGATATAGATAAAATGTACAAACACACATGCGTTTATATTCCTGTGACAGGCTGTAGTTTTAGAACAGTCACACGGAGTATCTCCCACCCTCATGTTCTGTCTACCAAGAGAGGCCTTCATTTAGCATTGTCATGTGTCCTCTCCTTGAATTTGTGTCCTCAGGCCTGATCACAGTCTCAGAGACACCATGTGACATTAGAGAGTGTCATGCAAGGATATGGGACTTGGTCTGGTCCTTTGGGCCACTGCCTTTGAAATCTGGTCACGTAGAAACTGGTCAGTTCCAATGTCCAGTCATTGAAAGGGTGAGTCTTAGGGATTGCATCCCTAAAATCTGTCCCCACAGAGGCCCAGTGGAGCAGACCTGAGTTGTCACCAAGTCCTGCTCAAATTGAAGGGTTTTTTTTTTTTTTTTAGCAAAATAAACGTTTTTGTTGTTTCAAGTCACTAAGTTTTATGATAGTTGTCTACACAGCAATGGGCAATTTAAACAATTCTGCAGCTCTATTCACTGGGAGGGCCTGAGATCACGGTACCCCACACATCATGAGCGCACTCAGAGCGTGAGTCCACAGACCCTTCTCCACCCGGGAGCCGGGTATCTTGGGCAGGGAGCCACAGGATACACCTGAAGCCTCTTGTGTAGGAAAGCATGGTATGCTCACCGGGTATGAGAACAGGTCAGTGCACAGATGCTGGCCTGAAGAGATCCATTACATTTTGGGTCTAAAATGTCCTTCTAAGTCTTATTGTATTGAAAGCTAGTGCAGTCACGTGCAGAGGTGGGCTTTGGGAAGTGATCGATCATGACATGTTAACCACTAATGAGTTCATAGTGGGATGGGTTATTAGGAGGTAGGGCCTGGCTGAAGGGAGTAGATCACAGGGATGTGGCCTTGGGGACCCTGTCTGATCCCCCTCCTCTTCTCTGGCTTTTTCTCACTCTCTTTGCTTTCTGGCTGCACTGAGATGGGCAGCTTTCCTCTACCATGCTGCAGAGGAAACTTTACATCTGCTGTAATGTTCCTGCTTTGCCACAGCCTAAAAGGAATGGAGTCAGCCAGTCACAGACTGAGACCTCTGAATCTATGAGCCAAAATAAAACTTTCCTCCCCTAAATTGACTTCAGCATGTATTTTGTCACAGTGATGGAAAGTTGGCTATTATGGTTTGTATCTAGTTGTCCCCCCAAAGCCTTATGTGGTCATAGGGCTTTTTCAGACGTGACTGAATCTAGAGTGTGTGATTGATTCATAGTACAGTGCTGGGATTAAGGGTGCTGAGATTTAGGGTGGGTAATTGCTAGATCAGCCCACTGATTGGCTCAGCACTGCCCTAATCTCAGTAGGTATTATACAATATAAGGGACAAAAAGAGTGCCTCTATCTCTATCCCTACCACTATCTCTATCTCTATCATCTCTATCTCCGTCTCTATCTCTATCTCCGTCTCTATCTCTATCTCTATCTCTATCTCTATCTCTATCTCTATCTCTATCTCTATCTCTATCGTCTCCATTTCTTCTTCTCTCTTGCTTTTGCTGCCTTCAATGGCAATGAACTGTTACCCCCTCTGCCATGCGCCATCCTGCTTTGGAGCCAGTCAGTTATGGACTGAAACTAGTATAAACTGTGAGCTAAATAAAACTTCCCCTCTTTAACTTTGGGTGTTGGACATTTTATCTCAGCAATGGAAAAAGTAACTAAGGCACTGGCTGACACCATTAATGATGATTGTGATATGTTATCACATGCCAGGAGAACAGGCAGCCAGGAGAGTGCATAGATACACATCAAGGAGTGAGCAAGTGAGGGATGTGACAGGGAGCATCGCGTATACATCAAAGCACCCCACCCTGGCCCTCCACTTCCAAAACACTTGCTTACTCACTAGGGGAGAAAGCAGTGTTACATGGAGAGCCTGGCAGTCACCTGTCATCCAGGGATCCAGGGGTGGAACAGAGAGTTACTGTAGCCTTGTGGCCTGGCAGAGAGGCGAGCACAGCCCGCCCACGTGGACTTCTGCTGAGCGCAGGAGCTGGGTCTGCCATGAACGTACATCACAGGGAGCCACATTGAGAGACATTCTCCCAGTGACTAGCAGGTATCCTTCAAAGGTGCCGAGGCTGTGAGAACAAAAGAAGGCCAAGTAGGCTGCGCTCAGGGAGAAGAAAGAGACAGTGAATCCAGAACTGGGATGGGACTCTCTAGTGGCATCACTGGGATAGCAGGTGGGGCTGTGACACAAGGATGGTGACAGCCGTGCACTTGTGGGTGGACTCTCCCAGAGAATGTGTGGTCATCTGACAATTTGCTATAGTGCAATTCAGGAAGAAAGTTAAACAGAAGCACTCCAATGCTTCCTGTATTAGAAATGAGTACCACACAATGCCCCAACCCGCAGCTGAGAGGACAGTTTCAAAGTAGCCACTTCAGAGTGTGTGGGTGTGGGGTACTGTTCAAGGGGAGGAGGCGGGGGTGAGGGTACTGTGGGTCCTGAATGCTACATCATTGTCTGCTGGCTTCCTTGATGGATGTGTCCAGGCCTAAGGAAAGGCCGAAGGTGCACCTGTCACCAGGTGTGTCCCAGTTTGTCCTCCTGCCCTCTTCCCCCACATGCCATTCTGTGTCAAGCTGTGGAGCTCTCTTTCCACCTCTGCCTTCCAGTCCCATCAGAGTCAAGTATCACCTGCATCATGATGTCATGGGGGGCCTTCCTGGAAAAGAGGCCTCTATAAAGGAATAGCAGCTGACTTGTCTTTCTGGAAGACTCTCTCTCTCTGTCTCTCTCTCTCTGTCTCTCTCTCTCTCTTTTTGTTACCAGGAATCGAACACAGGACCTCGTGCTTGCCAAACAGGTGCTTATGCTTATGCTGCTGAGCTCTATCCCTGGCCCAACCTTGCCTCTCTTATGGAATGGGGTGTGGGACACTGGTACATGTGGGAAGTATCCCTGAGATTTCTCATGCAAAGCAAGCAGAGAAGGGGAGGACTTCTATCATCTCCTGCCTTCCTGCTTCACACTCTCCAACCTGACGCCGAGTTTTCTTCCTGCTAAGGTGAGCCTTGCTTCTCTAAAAGCCAGGGCTGTGAGTAGTTGTTGGGCTTGGAGAATGGGGAATCAAGGTGCAAGGAGGTCTAGGTTTAGTGTACAAGGCACGTTCTGAGACTCAGTTTCCCCAAAGGATCTGGTGTAGGTGGAGAGAGCATGCTGAGTCAGTGAGTGACCTAGGTTTCTTTGCTGGGGCCATATCTAGCCCAGGCATGCTGAGCCTGGATCCATGGGTTTCATTAGAGTGGATGGTCCAGAAGAGGTGGCTGGGACACATATCTTCACTTAAGGGCTAAGGATAACAGAGGTGGCTTGCCTGCCTCGGAGTGCCTTGTCCTGTCCTATAAGTGTAGGGATACTGAGGTCCATCTTTCTCCAGGTCTTTCCGTGGTGCTAAGGGTTTTGGAGGCACACAGGCAAGGGGTGGGGCTGGACTCTGGTCTCTAAGCCAGCACTCTACTGGCCTTTGAATGCCAACTGGTGCCCTTTGTGGGCATCTGGGGAGGTACAAAGGAGTCATAGGCTAGTGTGTGCAGAGGAACAGTGGGATGAAGTCCCCAAGCTTTGGAATGAGGGGATCTGTGTCCAGGCTCTCACTCAGCCTCCTCCTGTAGAGACTCTGCAGGGTGTGACACACCCCAGCAACTCACCTTCTGCTCTGTGCATATGCAGTGTGCATCTTGGGCACCTGGGCCAAGGGAGGAAGGGTTGTTGGTGTTATGTGCGATGTCATATGGTTTTCTGCTCTGCTAGGGACAGTAGAGGGTGGAGGGCTAGGCCTCACAGAATAGAGCCAGGCTGGAGAGTCAGAGAAGAGTGTGAAAGACAGAAGAGACAGAGAAAGAGAGGGGGAGGGTAGGGGGAGGGGAGGAAGAGGAGCAGGGGGAGAGAGAGAGAGAGAGCACCAGGATCCCTCAGGGCTCCCTTCAGTGAACCCTTGCCTCAGGCTCTCCTCCCTGCTCTAGGGACCATGTCTGACAGCTTTCAGAAGTCTCGGCTCTGGGACCTGCCCAAGTGGGGCTGACTTCTAGTTTGGGAGAGGACAGCAGCCCTGGGTGAGCTTGGCACCTGCTCTCCTCTTGCAACCCCTGTCTCTCCCTCCAGGGAAGTTCCAGGCAACAGAGGCAGCAGCCTGGACAATGCCAACTACTGGCCAGGCCTGAGTCTGCCAATGACTCCATGGCCATCTGATGGGTTCCAGGCCTTTATCCTTATCTCACACTGTCACTTCCTCATCACGCCCCCTTTTTTTTTTTTTGTGAAAGAGTATGGGCAGAGGTGTCAGAAGTCCTGGGTATGAGGTACATCTCCACCCTGTGGCAACTGTAGGGTGCCAGGAAGGAACTCTGAGTTCCTGCTCTTCAAACAGGGTTGTGGTCCTGATACCCTGGGCAATGCTGGTGGCTATGAGGTTAGGATGGACCCGAGAGTTAGGGCCTTGTGAGGACATGGGTCACGGGCCTTGTGAGGACACAAGTCAAGGATACAGTGCTTTCCTGCCATGGAAGTCCCCTCTGCCCAGGGAACAGACCAGATACCAGCAGCCTTGGGGCTGTTCTGGAGCAGGGAGCATCCCATCTCTAAGAACCACTGTTAACTTGGGCAGAAGAACCCATTGTCTCAAACGTCTTGCCCAGACAGAGTACCTGCCTCCTCCCATGCCTCCAGGTGGGATCCAGGGGCACAAGACCAGGCACAGCTTGCTTTATGCCTAGGACTTTGCTGTCTTAGGAGAGTTCTCTTTGTCATGTGATAGGGCTCCGGGCACAGCTGAGGGCTGCAGGTATGGTGGGGGCGCTTTGCCAGGGCCCCAGTTCTGGGACTAGAGGTGGAGGCAGTGCTGCTGAGCCACGAGGCCATGGAGAGAGTGCCTGTGGCCAGAGCTCTGGTGAGGTACAGTGTCAAACAGGGTCCTGGGACCATGTCTGGGCGAGGCAGCTGGTTCCACCTTGGGGCCTCCTCAGCTTTTGGGAGCCAAGTAGCAGTTGGTCCTTTTTGCTCTTCAATGAGAGGGGACACCAAGGTCAGGAGGATCAGTAAGGCTTTGTGCTGGCCATGGCAGGTTGGTCACTTTCACAGACATGAGGGCTGGCACTCAGTATAGGGTGGCTCCCCGCTGGCTGCCCTCTCCCACATGGCTATCAGGGAGGAGCCAGGCTCCAAACCTTACCAGTGTTTGGCCTCTGCAATGGTCCTGCGCATCAGTGTGGGTAGGTAGAGTCCCCAGCTGTCCCATTAGACACTGACCTGGATGTTTCCAGGGAAGAGTTTTATAGATATAGTTAATGTCCACTCCATTTACTGCAAGCAAAGGCGAGTGTCTTTCACTGTCTGGTGGGCCTCGCACAATCAATGGAAGGCTACGTGGACAGGACTGAGCGTGCCTGAGGAGGATGAAATGCTGCCTCTTCCTGCAGCATCAGTGCCCGCCCCTGGACCCTCCCCGCTGTCTGCTGCCCAGTGTCCATTCCCTGCTGCCTGCCCACCCTGGGTTTCTGCCTGCCTGTCTGAAAGACTTGCCAGAAGCCACTCCCTGGCAATACAGAACCCACCTCTCTGTGTGCGCATGTAACCTGCCAGCTCATTGTCTCTGGAAAGCATGGCTGCTACAGCCTCCGGTCACCCAGCTCCATGCCATCCCGCTGGCCACCAGCTCGGCGAGTCCTCTGGGCCAAGACCTGCAGCAGCCACATTCTCAGCTCTGTATTCACCGCATGAACCTCGCCGAACAGCCACACTGAGGGAGGCTGGCACATGACCAAGTTGTCCAGGAAGGAGAGCGTATTTGCCACAGTGCCAGGTGGAAATCACCGCCGTTAATGCACACCTAGCTATTCTGTTATGGATCTGGGTCCCTGCACCTGGGGTCAGCAAGTCTCAGCTGGGCCTGCTCAGGTCGCACAAGGCTGTGATGGAGGCGTCTGTGGGACTGTGGTACTTGCTGCCCGGGATCAGAGAGGAGAGAGTCTCTGCTATTTGCCACCACTGGGCTTAGGGAGGAGCCAGCTGGGTTGATAGGATGATGCCCCTCTGACTCAACTCAAAGTAACACTGGTTGGGGTCTTTCCTACCTCTGTGTCACCCTAATCAACCCCGTCGGGAGGGTGATGTCCTCTACGTCTGAAGAAAAGGCGACGTGGAGGGCCTGCCTTGCTGCCAGGAGTTCTGCCTGCCACAGAGTGCAGGTGTGCTGGCCGGCCACCCACGGAGAAGGGGGCTGTGAACTGGCTGGGGCTGGAAGTTCCTCTTACCAGCTGTGCCTGCCACGGTGGGTGGAGGATTCTGGAGATGTTCAGTTAATGGTTTGAAATAGAGATCTGGCTTTTTCCTCACTGTTCCAGGAAGGGTGTACCTGAGGGGCAGGGGGAAGCAGGGGGAGATAGAAAGAAGAGAAGGGAGGAGAGAGGCGGTGGTAGAGGCCTGTGCAGGGATGGTGGGACAGCTTCCTCTGGCACCGGCAGCAAAGCCACACACTGTAAAACAGCCTAATGACCGTCTCCTTCCTCAAAAACCACTCTCCCCATCCAACACCTCCCTTGTGATACCCAAAATGTAAGCATCTCCAAGTCAGGGCTTCCAAGTGCCTGAAAGCTTGTTATTGAGACCCTAGACAGTGGTGAACCCCTGGACTACAGAATGACCCTCTTTCAGACCTGGCTGCTTCTTTCTTTCTCTGGCTGGAGGTGTTGCCCCAGTCACCACCTGATTATCTGAGCCAGCCTTGGTGCTGCCTGCCAGAGCCCTAGGTGGAGAGACAGTCAGGGAGCTGCCTGTGAGGCCCTGATGAGAGCCCCTTCCCGCTCTGGGCATGCACACTTGCTTTCTCTTCTGACCCAATTCTCCAAGGCTTGTGCGACCCTCAGATCTGTCAACGGCCTCCTGTGCTCTCAGTAGGCTGTCAGTGTGCTGTGGACAAGCACCTTGCCCGAACTCAGGGAGGCCTCCCACAGACTCCCTCCAGTACCTGAATTCACTTCCTGCCAGGACAGTGGACACATTGGGCACTGTGCTGTCTGAGGGGCACACGCCATGGGATCAGGGTGAGGAGGGCAGGGCTGCCTGTGCCGCCTCTGCTGATGGCGGGGGGGTGACAGGAGGTCAGACAGGTGTGTAACCTGAGGCGCTGGACTGGTGTTTGGGGGAGAATGGGCTCAGGGCAGTGCAGTCTCCCTGGAAAAATGATTCAGGTACCAGGGAAAGAGACTGTGGGGGTAAACAGGACAGCCAGCGCTGGGTGACGTGGTGTGGGCAGCAAGCACCACAGCTGTGCCAGAGCAACCAGCGGGCATCGCTGAGGAAAGCGCTTGGAACCTAGAACTTGGATATCCCCAGGGCATGAGGCAGAACCAGGATTTAGCCTGGGTACCTAGTACCCAGCCCAGGACTGGTGCTCATGCACAGTGCTGCTGGTTATGCTGGGTGCAGGTCGGTCTGTTCTCTCACATTGTCCCCAAAGATCCTGAGCCCCTGAAGCAGTACTCTAGCCCCACTCTTCCTGGATTGGGATCCCAGCCTATGCTTCTGGGCACACTTGTCCTCAGGCTGCCATGCAGAGGGGCTGGTATTCCTGGGCACAAGGTGGATGTGAACAATTACCCATATAGGGAGAGACAGCTTCAGAAGTGCCCATGAATATGTGTATTTCCAAACAAACAGCCATTTCTGATGTAGTTACTTTGACAGTTGCAGTTTAAGGCTTTCTCTGAAGGCTGCCATGTTCCACCTCTGTGATCCCTGAAGTAAGGTGTTCCACAGAAGGGCATGAGGATGGGGTAGCTGAGCCCAAGAGAGTCAAACCTGGGGCCTGGACTAGCTGGGTTTGGAAAGCAGGGGAGCCAGAGGGCAGGGCCCAGGGCTAGCTGGGTGGATCGGGCGGGTCTCAGGGAGCTCCTCAGAGTCGGTGATTCCCCATACTGGGCAGCCCTCCTCCCACCCTCTCCCTGTGCCCTGTACCATTCTTCTAAGCTCCTCCCAGTATGCTTCCTTCTCCTGACTCTGAGCCCTTCCCCGACTCCTGAGCAGGACAAAAAGGTCCTCTGTGATCTCCATCTCTGCTCCGCTGGGAGCTCCCCCAGCCTAGAATTCCTGCCCGGCCTCATCACCTGGCTCTCTGTAGAGCTCGTGCACAAGAAGCTTGCCAGGCACCTGGGAGGGTCAAAACTCTCTTCCCAACCCGCAGCTCCATGTTCCTCACACCTGTATCACAGTGCCTGTGACCCTGGGTGCATCCTGGGCTTCCTCCACAAAGGGCTCCTGAGCCAGGACAGGATTCTCTCTCCTCCCTCTTCATCACTTCCTCCCCGTCACCAGCCTTTCTCCCTCCCTCATCCTTCTCTCCCTCCCACTCTCCCTCCCTCCCCTGTTTCTTATCCCTGACCCCCTCACATTGCCTGGCAAGTCCTAGGAATTTCATAAATATTTGTTTGGAAGGGGAAGGAGGGGGACTCTTGGGACACTGCAGTGCAGGGCTTCCTGACAGACGGCACCCTGTAGGCTTGGTACGGCTGGTCTTGGGGGTGCAGCACTTCTGCTCTGCCTCCCTCTGAGCCTTATTCCGCATCAGCCCCGGGTGACAAAGGAAAGAACACTGGCATTACCCACCTGCAAAGCGAGGGGGTGGCAGGCAGTCCCCAGGCCTCCCAGCCCCGAAAGCTCTTCTATTTATAACACAGCCCCGAGTTGGCAATTGCTATTCAACTCAGGGGAGGCTGTGAAATAAAATTGTGTAACAGAATTTATTCTTCCCAGTCCGCTTATTAAATCTCACCTTAGAACATGCTCCTTGAGTCGAGGGACTTCTCGGTGTCTCCATGGGGCAGGCTCACCAGGCGTTGTCACCTGCCTGGGTCCCTCAGGCTGCCTAGAACATTTTATCAGTTGGCATCTCAAACCGATTTGCTCGTCTTTAGGGTAGCAGTGGGATGCTGGCCCCAAGCCTTGAGAAGGAGATGAAATGGTCTCTGGGGCTTTGGGGGAAGGGGAGAAATGGACTGGAGTTGGGTACTGGCACTAAAGTGGCCTTTAGGGTGGGCCAGCGTGCAGGCTCAGCTGAAGTGTTCACACTGCCCAATCCGCCGCCTCTCATTTGCTGCCTATCAGTATGTACTGTGCTTTCACTTGGGAGTTTCTGTCCTTTGCCTACCCAGGTGCTCAGCTTCTGATACCCCAGGCAGTTCAGGCCAGCTCTGTATGCTCTCATTCCATGGTCTAGACTACTCCACCCTCCAGGATGCTATGGACTTTGCTTTCCCTGAGGTTTAGTAGGCTTTGGGGCCAGTGGGTCTCAGAGGATGCCTCTCAAGCACAGAGCCTGGGGTAGGTAGGAGGCCATGTTAACCATGGTAGGTAGGTCGCTCTCCCCTGGGTCGCCCTTCCTTCTCC
Organism: Dasyprocta punctata; assembly: GCA_004363535.1. NCBI lineage: Eukaryota > Metazoa > Chordata > Mammalia > Rodentia > Dasyproctidae > Dasyprocta > Dasyprocta punctata. The sequence continues at coordinate 44,151 of RJWM01004688.1, forward strand.
ATCACAACCTGCTTCAGATGCTGAGAAAAAGCCCCATGTGAGCTGAAGGGGCCTCACCAAGTGCCCTACCAACTCTGAACTCTTCTCTACAATGAACCCCATGGAGCAGCACCATTGCTCCCTAACCCCCCTTTTCCAAGAGAGTGTTCTCAGGATGTGTGCCTGTAATCCTGCCAAGGCACTAAGTGGCAGTTCGTTGATCAGGACCCTGCATCAGTGCAGAGAGCTGTGCTCTTATCAGAATGTGGCTGGTTTCTGGCCTTGCATCCCAGAAACATCAGCCCCTGACGGTGGTGAGCAGGGCCCATCTCAGGGCTGTGGGTGAGTGAACCGCTCTGACACTTGCTCTTCGGAACCTCATTGCCCCACTACCTTCCTCCTGGGCCCCTGGAGCAGAGCCAGCTTCTAATGTCTGTGAAGCAGGCAGCCATCCACCCACACAGCCAGCGAAAGGCAGTATTTTTAGAGCAACTTCTCCAATATTTCCTTGCGAGAGTTTGGGCTTGTGGGAAGCAAGACCTTGCTGTGCATGCTCCTCCCCAGACGCAGCACCCACCTACTACATCTTTAATGCATGGGCAGTTTAGCACCCCATTCTACAGGTAGGTAAACGGAGGTTCAGGCTTTGCAAGTGGCAGAGTCAGGATGTTCTCAGGAGGTTCTGATCCCAAAGGTCCCACTCTTGGGCCAGCCTCATTTTCTGGCCACTCTGAAAAGATGGAAGAAGTCATGCAATGGCCAGTGTCCTTGTGGTCACAGGTTACTGCCCTACAGGCAAGATGACTTTCAGGGAGGGGTGACTTTCAGGCAGGTCAACCAGGTGTCTAGCGGAGTTGCAGCTCCAGAACCATGGACAGGGACACTGGCCTCAATGTGGAAACTCCAGGCTCCGACTATGAAATGAAAAGAAAAGAATTTGAGAAGTGCCCAGGCGTTGTGCACCGAGGCTTTGCCTTTGTGCTTGGTTTTCAGCTGCGTGGCTGTTTCTCATGCAGTGTTCTCTGAGGCGCACGATGATGTGGTAGAGATAATAATCACTACAGTGTGAGGGTAGAGAGCCCCCAAACACCCTCGACCTTTAAACTCCCAGGAGCTCAGCTGCTCCTGTGAATGGCCAGTACTGCTACTGTCTCACCTGTCCTGAGAGATAATGAGCTGACCTGGAAGGAGCAGGAGAGCCTAGGGAAGGTAGGGACTCCTCTTTATCCCCCATCCCTGGTGTGATGTGGGCAGGGCCCTTGTCCTTTTAGACTTCCTATCTGCACCCAGATAGGACTCAGTGACTGCTGGCTGTTGTCCAGCACTATGGTTCTCAGGCAATTCGTGAGCAACCTTTGTAAACTGTAGAGTGCCTTGCAGTGACAGGCCATGTTTTTGACCACACCTTGAATTCCCCAGGTGGACCTGCTCTCCCACCAGCCTCTTGGGGTGGTTCCGAGCCTTCTCTTCCTCTTCTGATCTTGGTCACACACTCCCCAGTCAGGTGATGATCACACACCACCAGGGTACCCAGTTGGGCAGTTTAGGAAAGATATGGGCTTCAAGACATGTGTTTTTACCAGGAAACTGGAACAGAAGCAGAGGAGTTGGAGTGAAGTATGGAGAAGCAGAGGGGGTGCCACTGAGGCTGGGGCTGTGGGGCTCCTTCGGCAGTCGGGATCTCCAAAGCAACACATTTGTCAGAATTATGACCCAATTAGGCAGCAATAAATAGCTGTTGTCTATGACTGCCACACACACAATCGCTTAGCTATGAACAGCTGAGTGACGAGGCAGGTTGGGGTGGAGGGAAGGGTTGATGTAGGTTTCCACTGATGCCCGGAAGCCTTTTCTTTTGATTCACAAGTTCTGTTGGTCTCCTTTAGTGACTTGTCATGGGTGGGCTGGGATGACAAGACCAATCCAAAGTGTACTTTGACTCTGTTCCTTCCCCTCTGATCCACTGGGCCACTGCAAGAAACCTCCCTGGGTCTCTTTGATATACTTTGGTCTTTCAGACATGTGATGAGCAGCAGCCAAGGGTATGTTTATACAACCAGGGTCAGGCCTGTCCCCTGCTGTGATAACCCAGGTTCCACCCTCTCTTGCATGCTCTCCTGTCCCCTGCTCCTCGCTTTGCTGCTTGGCTTTTGTGTCTGCTGTCCTTTCTGGCTGGTTGCCTTCCGTGAGCACCCAGTACTGGCCAAGTTCAGTTCCGAGTGCAGGTACGGTATCCTTGGGTCCTTGCATGTCAGGACCCGCCCATACTCTACCCTCATGGGTCACATCGGCTGCCACAGGTCATCTCTGACTCACTCTCAAGTCACTTGCGAGGTTGGTAGATGAACTCCCTCCCTTCCAGCCTGGAGTCTGAGCTGCCTTCAGGTGAAGGTCCCCTGCCCCTTCTTTTCTGGAGAAACTGAGCCAGAGCTTCCCCACTGCTATTTTATCCATGAACTTTTCCACACTGGTGCCAATGTTCTGTTGGCCCCCTTCCTGGACGGGATGCTGTGCTCTTGTTACACAATCATGGCATGTGCTTGCCTACTTCTGTATGGGGTCCCCAGAACCTATTACCCCATGTGACCATCAGAACAACTTCTGGGATGCCTGACTGGGTACCACCTTCCCTTTCCAAGGTGAGGAAATGAAGCCAGGGTTGAGAAGAGCCTGCAATAGAGCCTGGTGAAAATAAAGTCTTGGGCCCCCCACCCAGAGCCCTGCATCCCACTCCAGGCCTGTGGCCCCCCCTAAACTGGACTCTCCCAAGCAGGCTTGATCCTCGAAGGCAGGATCAGGGAAGAGTGTATCCCATGGGTGTGGCTGGGTAGAGGGAGAGAAGATTAATCAGCTCTTGTTAGCCTGGGAGTCAATTGAGGGCATTCAATGAGAAGTCAGTACAGAAGGTTGTTGACAAATTGGAGGAGATTCAAACCAAACAGTGCAGGGATACAGTGAAGTGGGTGAAAGAAGCATATGTGGGGCTCACACAGGTTCTAATCACAAGCTACCAGCATTGGCTTCTCAGCCAGTGCCCCGCAGGATGAGTCTTCAGTGTCCTGTTTTTCAGATGGGCACAGTGAGGCTCCTGGAGGCCAGAGTCCAACTAAGTACACAGTTCCACTGACCAAGGCTGGGGCAATGGAGTCATAACCAGATTGCATCTGCCTCCTCCACCCTGTCTGGGCCTCTTTGGCTCAAGACTGCTGCTGTAAGGGCCCTAGCCCTTGGCTCTGGGCCTCCTGGACCTCCTGTGCCCTCCTCTCTGTTAGCCACTCCTCATGGCAGGTATTAGCACAGGGAGGCTGGAGAGGACCACTGGCCCTTAGCAGGAAGTCCAGGTTATGCCTGGATCTGCCACTGCAGTTTGGGAACTGGGTGAGACTCCATCTCCCAGGCCTCTCATGAGGTTCTTGTAATATGACAGCCACCCATGCAGAGATCTGGGTCACTGTTTCACCCTCTGTAAACTGGAAGAATAGGAGAACAGTGATGCTATCCTCTTGGGCTATTTATGAGGAACAAATGAATCTCATTGTGCATACTGCTTTGTCCAAAGCCTGGACTGTGCAGAGTGGACACAGTTTCCCACATGACAGTGGGGGAGGGGAGGCATGGGCCAAAGTCGGGGGAAGCCTACGCAGGGAGCGGGTGGGATGGGCTGGGGGCTGGGTGGTAGCAGAGCTACATGGTGAGGTGCTCAGGGACCTTGAGCAGGGCTGGCACCTCCAGCCCTGCTTGCTGGATAGGCAGGTGAGCACCTCGGTCTCCTGGTGGCTTGCCAATTCCCTGGGGCTGCAGGCCAGCCCTGCCCAGCAGAGCTGTCTGGCCTGGTGTGAAAATGAAGATTGATCATGGCGGAAAGGCAGCCCCGGCTCTGCAAAGCCAGCCGGGAGTTGCAGAAATACAGAGCTTCATTATTATTTTAAGTGTTACTCAGCTGCTTTATTGAATTCTCCAAGTCAGGAAAAATTCTGGCGAGATAAGAAGTTGACATTTTCAGAAGCAGCAGCAAGAGCTGTGCAGGCGGTGGGGACAGAGCACAGTGCCTGCTTGGCATGAGAATGTCTCAGCCTACCACCCGCCACCCACAGCCACGGGCACACGTATGGCACGCTGACTCAGGCTGAAGGGGGTGCAGCCAGTTTTGTGTACCGGCCGGGAGGCAGCTCTGGAGAAAGCCGTCACTGTCTACACTTCCATGCCTTCCTGTCCTACTATGTGCTGGGCTGGGATATACCTTTTTTTGGTCTCAGTGCAGTGATGGGAACATAACAAGATAGCGCTATGGAGCTGTGTGTAGGGGCAGCAACAGAGGGGCAGCAGAGCCCCCAGGTAGGGCATCAGCCTCCCCAAAGCCCCCAGGCCCCTAGGCACAGCGCCTGTCTGCCTTGCTGCCCTCCAAGGCTTCTGTCCTGGAGGAGAGTCTGGCACAGAGGAGATGATCAACAAACACAGGAGGGTGTAAAGAAGAAATGGCAATATTCCCCGATAGCCAGAGGGAACTCTGCTCTGGTCTCAAGGTTTTCTAGTGGAGGTTGTCCTCAGGGGTGATGGGCTGGACACGGGTCCCTTGGGATCGTCCAGACAGCATGGCAGGAGGCAGAGGAGGTAGAGGCTGGGGTCTGGTCACTTCCTCAGACCACAGTTTGAGCCTGGCCTTAGATCAGAAACAAAATGGGACCTCAACTAGGATTTTCTGGGAGTAAATGAGTGGTATGACTCTGACACAAGGACGGCAGAAGGATACTGGTCTAAGATTCACGTCCTGGGTGCAGAGTACCTTATGGGACATGGAGTGCTCCTAAACAAACTGAGATCCAGACCACTGTCCTGTCTTCCTCTGTGGCCTTTCCCTTGTACACAGGCACACACAGACATACAAGGGCATGCAGACATACAGGGACACACACATGGGCACTTGCACCAACACGGAGGAGTGCACGCACAGACACAGAGGCTATGCCTCTCCTGGTCACTCACTCCTCTGTACCACCAGCTCCTTGCCCTGCGTGCTCTGGCCTCCATATGAACACATAGATAATACAGCTCCTTCTCAGAGACTTGTGTCTGAGCGCAGAATAATGCATGCACCAGGTGGGTGCTCAGAGTGTGGCCTGACATATCAGCCCGGGCAGTGGGTCCTAGTGTAGATGGGGCTACAAGACCTGAGCTCTAGAAACACTCACTGGCTGCAGCTTGGCCAGCCAAGGGTGCCTTGGGAGGCATCAGAACAGCTACACGTCCTGCAGAGTGAATGGTGGCTGGTGTGGACTTTCTTATAGAGCGGCCCATTCACACACCTGCCTGTTGCTGACAACCCATCCCTGCGATGCCTTTGTCTAAGGACTAATTCATTTCTAGTACAGACAGGTATTGGGCACCGCTGCTTAGTATCTTTGTGAAGCATGGGGCTGAGACCATGGCAGGAACTGTCCTTCACAGCCCACCTCACAGTCCCCAGATATGAGCTTCTGCCCACTGCCTTGTGCCACCTGGGCCTTGAGCCTGGCTTGACCCTTCTCCTAGAACCTGCCTCCCTTCCCGCCCTTCTAATCTCTGGGCAGGCAACTCCAGGCTGGTGTTTTCCCTGGCCTGGGTTGCTCTCTGGCCGATGGGCACGGCTGCCTTTCCCACTTGACAAGCACAATGAGGGCAGGAACCGTGGCTGCCTGCATTCTCAGCCCAGGGTAAGCATTCATAGTGGAATGAATACAGATTATGTATGATTCATTATCAGGAGGTTATTGTCTTTATGATGGGTGGGAACCAAGCCCACCTGAGCCCCTAACAGGGTTCGTGGTCACTGTGTATGGGTACTGGTATGAGTACTGGTGGACATGACCCTGTCCTTCCTTTTGTGGATCCCCAGGTGATGATGGGGCAGGGAACTGTGGGCACAGCCTCCTAGGTTGGGGTAGGAAGTGAGCCTTGGTGACCTTGGGAAGGCCTTGTCCTGGCAAGCATGGGAGGCCAAAGGAGGCACAGTCAACCCAGGAAGCTGCATGGAGGGGTGGGCTTGCAGGGCAAGACGGGGAGGACCTCGTGGTGGGTATGATGATGGGAGTAGGATGATATGGGACTGAGGCTCCAAGTGTCACTGCCACATTGTTCCCTTTGTGCTCCTGGAAGTCACACAGAGCACTGAGCAAGGGCCAAGGAACACACATGTTATTTCAACCCTGAGTTCAGCCTGGTCCTGGGGCAGGATGAACTGGGGCTCAGCAGGGGTAAGGAGAATGTGCAACTCGCACCCAGCATGGACCAGAGGGCTACGTCCTAGGGAAGGCAGTAAACGAAGTGGCTGTGAGATAAGATCTTCTGCCAGTGGTTCTGATAGTGGCCTGGGGCTTCCAGAGTCCTGAGACCTTTTCAGGGGACCCAAAATTTCTTGGGATCTCTCTTTACTGACCTCAACCACAGCTATGCCCAGCTAGGAGCTGCAATGGTGTGGCACTTGGCCACTCCTCCCTCTTTCTTCTTTTGGTTTCAGAAAATACAATAATTTTCATAAAAGTATAGTATGCATCTTAACATGTAATGGGTCTAGTTTTTAATGAATTTATATTTTTAAGCATGTCACATTTCATTTCTAATACTGTTCAACACTGTAGATAGAATGTGCTAAACAAATGCGTTTTGGGGTGCTCTGTGAGTCTGAGATGTATGTAAGATCCTGCAAAGGGGAGGAGCACCGGTCCAAACCCTGTAGTGACCCTGGGGCTACTCCTTTGTTACCATGAGCAGGTCAGTTACACTCTGCTGGCCTATGGGAATGGTTTTCTTTTATTTCTTTTTTAAGGTGGCACTGGGGACTGACCCAAAGCTTGCCGAGGCTTGCTGAGTACTCTACTGCTGAGCTGTATCACTTTCCTTGGATGTGATTATTTTGGTGATCTCTGGTACTCACAGCAGAGGGGCCCTGAGGTGGGGGCAGAGGATGGCTGGGCAGGAGCAATAGCAAGGGAAGGAGAGGAAAGGCTGTGCAGAATCGAGGAGAAGGAGCCTGTGTATCGGAATCCACACCTCCAGCAGGTCCTGATTGCTCTGGCCCGCAGCACACCACAGCCCTTGATTGAGGGTAGAGGTGGGAAGGCGCTGCCTGACACCTGCTGGATTTGGTTTATGCCTCTGTGGAAATTTTAGAAGGAAAGTGCCATTCTCCCAGAAGGGCCAAACACCGGAATGGGGAAGGACCCTCCTCCTGCTGACCGTGGCTCCAGTGATAATCTCTCCCAGATACTGACAGCCCAGTCTGCAGGGACTTTAATATTGTGGCTCCACAGGGACACTGAGATGTCTGCCGTTGCTAAGCGGCTCGACATCCACCAAGCCCAGGCGTAGGAGGAGCCGACTCAGTCATCCATCTGCCCTTCCTTACGCAGCTCACTGGCTCCTTCACTGACTCATTCATTCATTCCACCCTCTTTCTACGCGCTTGTCCGACGTCCATTCACTCACTCAGCCATCTGCCTGTCACTTCATCTGTGCATTCACGCATTTACCCACCTACTTGGCTACTTTGTCATCAGGTTTGACAAGCTTCTACTATGTGCTAGGCCATATGCCCAGTGACACACAGTGCTATGATGTGTCCTCTGCCTGCAAGGAGCTGAAAAGTCCAGTAGGGAAATACTACTTGCCACTGCTGCTAGTGACCACAGTGACAGTGACGGTGATTGTAAAGCTGCTGCTGCTGATGGTGGTGACAATGACCATGGTGATTCTGGTGATGATGATAGTAGTGGTGGTGACAGTGTCGATGATGGTGGCAAGATGGTGACAGTGGTGATAGTGGTGAGGGTGAGGATGATACTGTGGTGGTGGGGATGACACTGGTGACAGTGGTGATGGGGACAGGAGTGACAAGGATGAGGTGATGACAAGTGATGACAGTGGTGATGATGATGGTAGTGGTGGTGACAATGGTGATGGTGGTGGTGATGGTGGTATCAATGATGATAGTAATGATAACGACAATGATACTGCCAGTGGTGGAGGTGACAATAGTGATGACGGTAGTAGTAATTAACCTGTCTGAACACATAACACCATCCAGGCAGTCTTCTAAGTCTTCTGCATATATTAGCTCCCTTGGACCAGTCTGTGATGTAGGTCTAGCAAAGCTACCCTTCATAGTTGTAACTGAAGTATGGAGAGGACAAGTAATGCCCTCAAGATCACAATGATATTTGTTGTTAGAGAATCAGCCATGGTGTTGGTTGCCATGCTGTGCAGTGGTCTAGACCCCAGGTTGTCTCTTGGAGGGAAGAGACAACCTGGTGTTGGTTGCCATGCTGTGCAGTGGTCTAGACCCCAGGTTGTCTCTTGGAGGGAAGAGGTACCAGTTGTGCCTGATGGTTACTTGGGGAGGCCTTCTAGAGGGGCAGCATTTAGCTGGGTCCTGAAGGAGGGAGAGGGAAGAATGCTATACCAGGGTGCAGGGAAGAAGGTGCAAGGGCAGAGGGCTTGCAAGTAGGGCTGTTGAGGAAGAAAGCGCTGAGCCCAGAAAGCCCAGGCTTAGGGAGTTTGTGGTGAGACTTGAGAGGCAGGGCATTACAATGTGCTGTGTCACCAGGACAGGGGCTGGGCAAACTCCCACTGGGCTTGGATGTGACTGGTAGAGAGGGTGTTATCTGGTGCAAGGAACATGTCTAGGAAGTGTTGGTGTCTGCTCAGGCATTAGGGTCCTGGAGGAACTGCCTGTAGAAGGACCAGCTCAATTGACCAGCCATGCAGGAGTCTAGTAAGAGCTGTAGTTGTGGCCAGAAGCTGGCTGGGTTACAGGGTCAGGGTCATGCCTCGGGAAGGACTAGGTTCATCTGGTAACTCCAGAGGGTATTTATGATCTGGGGTCAGTGTACAGTCCCTCCAGGGATGGTGCAGAGACAATGGGTGAGAAGGGACAGGAGACCCTCTCAGACCTGCGCCTCTGCCAGGCAGGCACTGCCACCTTGGTGGACTGGCTGCACTGCTTACGCAGAGGTGCTCTTCAGTGAGAGTCAAGAGAATAGGAGTCAAATCTGGCTGACCTTAGCTCAGCAGGAGCTCCCAGGGCTTGCCATTCTTATCTCTGACAGAGGTCTGCCAAACCCCTATCCAATTACCTCAGTGCCATTGTCACACTATGTGAAGTTCCCTTTGGTGGGGACACCACCTCAATTTCCCTGGGAGCAATCCCACTAGCTTCCTCCTGACTTTGAGCTGTCTCCTTTCCAGGCCTTGATTTGCTTGTGTGTTACACAGGGGCTCACAACTCCATGGACTTCAGAACTTTCCAGGCCTGGGATTTCCTGGGAGGCTACCTGAGTTGGGGGCACAGTCTTATTGTGGGATTGAGGCATGAGGCTTCCCAGTTCATCTTTTACCAAGGACCTTGTGGGTGGCCCTAGAGAGCTTGCCCTGAGTCCTCCCCAGAGATCCTGCCACCAGACCTGGAGAAGAAAATGAGAAGGTGCATTAGGAAACGATCCGTGGCTCCCCAAACAGAAGGGAATATTGACACGGTTATTTTTAGCATTATTAAAATATGTCTGTTTTGCTCCTTTTCTTTGCTCCTCTCCTTGGCTCAATCTCCGCTACCAGAGTGAATGTGTGTGTGTGTGTCCAGGCCAGACGCCCAGGGAGCCACTGCAGCGCAATCAAAATGTTAATGAGCCCCTGATTGTGTCTCTGGTTGTCTCTTTCCTCCATTCCTCTGCCTTCCCAAATGTCACTGGGTCCTGGTGGAGCCTTGGGGAGCAGCACCCGTGTGCTGGAAAATGAGACCTCAGCTTAATGAGCCATGGAAACAGTTCATGGGACACTTGGAAAACACGAGGTTTGGTTTTTCCCTGATCCCTAGCTCTGATCCCATCCCTGCAGTTCCTCCCATCAGAGGTTGGGTTGGAGCTAAGCAGAGAAACTACTGTCCATGGTGTTGGGCCTGGCTGACCTAGGCCAGGTCCCTGACACTGGGAGATCAGTGCTAATGTGGGGTTACAGCTCCCATCTAAGACCATCTAAGACAGAGGAAGTGGGGCCCACAAGACAGCAGCCTGGCTGAGGGTCACTGTGCTCCCTCCTGCAGCTCTGTCACTGAGCATGCATCGGGGGCAGGTAACAGCTGCTCTGACACGGGACAGGGAACCCCGAACTGCCATCTGCATACCCAGTTCACACATCACCCTGTTGCCTGTTCTGCCCAGGACTGGGCTGAGCTGGGTCACCATGGTAAGTAAGAGTGGGCACAGGTCAGTCGTCATGGGCTCTGGGGTAGAGAGACAAATCACCAACTCTTGGGAAGTGCCAAGTATGTGCTGTGGGACACAGGAGACATGTGGTGCTGGGGGATATTGATAGGGCATCCAGATCTCAGGGATGCAATCTCAGGCAATGGGAACAGCATGCATGAACCTCCAAAACAGTCAAGTGTGCAGGCATTGACATGGTTAGGGTACCTGGGCAAGACCTTGGAGGGGGCCTGAAGCTGTGCTGGCAGGACTGGCAGCTATGGGGCATGGCAGTGCTGTGCCCGGAGGAAGCAGAGGCAGAAGGCAGGAGATGTAGCTATCTGGGGAGAGGCAGTCATGATGGCCAGGGTGAATAGGGTGATGGTAGAAAGCGAAGACATCAACAGTCAGGCGGGACACTTAGGTATGCTGACCCCCACAGCCATTGTCCTGGGTCAAGTGAGAAGGTGAGGAAGCCAGCTGGGTGTGGCCTGGCAAGTAGAGCCCAAAGAAGGCCAATGCCACCACTGCCATGGGGGCTGAGGGAACTGGGCCAGCAAGGGCCTGGGTAAGCTGGATTAGCTAAGCACATTATCATGTTAGCTGGACCCTGCTCTCCATATCTTTCTGCATTGCCCCTTCTGTGTGGCGTTGGATACCATTTGGCAAAATATCTCACAGACGCTTGTCCCACTGGTCAGGTGTGATTCCATGGGGGTGGCACTGAGTCTTCCTGCTCACGGCTGGACCCCAGCACCCTGCTCCTACTCATAGCGAGGGCTCACAGAATAGGTGTTCCATGTCCGAGTGGAGGAGCCCCAGCCATCCCTCTGGGCACCCACTGATCACTTAGCCAGGGAGGTAAAATGCAGCCAAAGCTCTCAGGACTCTTTCTTCCCTGGTGTCTCCCCCTAGTCATGAGAGCCCCTGACCTGGCTGGCCGGGTAGCTCAAGTATACTTGGAAGTGGGTGACAAGGAACTGGGGTCATCTGTGAGGGTTTGTGGATTCCAGACATGAGGCACACTGGGCCACACTGTGGGGTCTCTCCTGCACCTCACAAGCTCGCTCCTTCATCCAGCCTGTCCCCAGGGATTGACGCTGGTCTTCAATCTGCCATGGGTTGAGGGGCAGAAGACGGCAGGTCTTCTAGAAACCCAGGAGGGTGGCAGGAGGGCACATACTAGAGCAGGACCTCTGGAGGAATTTTTGGTGAGAGCAGAGGCTTCCTGCTATTCCTGCACTTTTCATGGAATCCTGGTCTTCTCAGTAGTGCTGTGCCCCCTCCCACAGAGGCCAGCTGTGACAGGGACATCGTTCTTGCATTAAAGCCCTGTGCCCTGACATCTGCTTATTGGGCGGACCCAAATGCTTCCTGGGGCAGCCAGGACCAGCAATGGAGAGGGCAACAGGGTCTGTGGGGGTAGGTCTTTCTGTTTTGGCACTTGAGAGCACAGTGGGGTTCACATTCTGATGCTGGGGCCCACAGGCTATGTGCACTGGGCAGCCATTCATCTCCTCTAGACCTTAGTGGCCCTGTGTCAGTGGGCAGGGCTGCACTTACTTCCAGGCAAGGCTCTGAGGCTTCAATCAGTGAGTTAAGTTCCATGTTTTATGCCCACCCTACCCTGCTCCCCCTCAGGTCGCTGGCCAGGACTCTTGCCCAAACTGAAATCCACTCTTGGGTACTGGATAGGAAGGCAGCTCACAGGGCCAGATGTGGGGTTACTGCCAAGCGTGGAAACGTCCACCCAGCTTCCTCCTGACTGTGACCTCCCTACCCCCATCAGGATTCCCTGCAGCCCAGGGGAGCATGGCAGCCTTGCTTTGCCAGCACTGTGTCCTTACGCCTGACAAGGCAGCACGCCAGGAGGAAGGCAACTTACCCTAAGCCCCCGGAGACCCACCCCTTCCATGCTGACAGCCCACACTTTCCGCCTGCAGCCCCACTTCCCGGAAGCTGGAGGAGACACTGGGCAGTCAGCCTTGGCTCTTCCCCACCTGCCCTGCTAGGGCATTTTGCGGGGGGGTCCTTGGGCTGGTGCCCTGATCTGACAACACAGCCTCCCCTCTCCTGTGTTCACCATGCCATAGCCCTTAGCAGCTCTTTTGTTCGGACTGTCCCTCAGCAAAGCGTGTGGCTCGACTCCCACCTTCATGGGCTTCCAAGGTCCCATGTCAAGCTAGGCCTCTCTGTGCCACCCGGCTTCTTCCGAGCCTCCTCAGTACTCTGGCTTCTGCTTCCCAAATTCAGCCCGCTGCCCAGTGCTAGGTCTCATGGCTTCTGATACTCAAACCTCCAGCTGTTTCCTGACATTCTGAGGGGAAACCAGTCCCAGCGGCATTAAGCTGTGTGAAGGCCTCAGCCTCCTCTCCTCTCACTCCAAGCATGTGCTCTGGCCACCAGTGTCTCTTTGGTCTTGGACACCCTTGCTGGGCCTCTGCCCTGCCCACGCGCTGTCCTTTGCCAGTCCTGGCCCAAATGGCACCTTTCTAAGGCCCCTGCCTAGCCCTCACATGTGCCCCGCACTCGTGCTCCTGAGGACGCCTTCAGCTATCTCTGTCTGTGCAGTACCTGATGGTAACCTGCTCTTATTGGGCCCCATGCGTGTCTCAGGCACTGTGCCAGGCACACGGCAGGGGGTTGCTGGGTATCTGCTGAACACTTGAACATGTGAGCCATGAGCAGTAAGTGCCTGAGGCCACCTCCTCTCATGGTGACCTCTGCTGTCCATGGATGACAGAAGCTGGACCAGAGGCAAGATAGAGACCTTACATTTATTCTTTACTCTACTCAGGCCAACTAGGGGCCAGAGGCTCAGAGAGGTTAAGAGGCTGTCCTGAGGATGCACAGCAGGCAAGAGGCAAAGACCCAGAGCTGGGCTAGAGCCACAATGAGCCCTCAGGCTGGTCCCAATCACTCTTTGCTCTTTGTGGGGGCCTTATGCAGTTCATTCTCCTGTAGGTCTCTAACTCCTCTTTGAAGAGAGGAAGGCATCTGGGCAGCCCCTGCCCATTCCCTAGGGCCAGCTGTGCACTGCTCTACAAAAGCCCCTACTCAGCCCATGCAGGTCTTTCTTTACCTGGGCCAGACACCTGCCACTGCTGGAGGGCGGAGAACGGCTCTGTCTATGTGCATGAACATTCTCATACATTGTTATCATTTCAACGAACACCCATGCAGTATCCTATGTGTGCAGCACCGCACGGCCAGGTCTGCTTCGCAGGAAGCATGTATAATATTTTGTAGACTGGGAGTCCTCTTAACCCCCACTCACCCTACTCTGGGTACTCTAAGACCAGGCCTTGGTACATAGTGGGGATCCTGGAAATGGCCCTTTAATTGCATAAAATGGGAAGGAAATGTTCACAGCTCTCCTAGATGTTGCCATGGAGACCCCACTCTCCCTGCTGCCCCTCCTCTTTCTTGCAGCCTCCAGGGAAGGGGGGGGGGTCCTCCCTGAATAACACTGGTAGCTCTGCCGGGAGATCAGGGATCTGCTGTCTCTGGAAGGACTTCTGTCACCTTTTGGGGACCCAAACCATCAAAAGAGCAACCTACCCAGTGCAGCAGTTTGGGGAAGGCATAAAGTGGCAGACTCCCCAAAGCAGGGTCCTAGTATGACACAGGGACAGTCACAGGGGGAGCCAAGCCACCCAGCTCCCTTGGGGTCCAACCATGGCCCAAAGAACCCAAAATGTTTGGAGATACCTGGGAGGTAGGAGAAATAGCTGGATCCTGTAAAGCCAGATAGTGATGAGGTGGCCCAGAGAGCTGGTTGTCACCCTCAAAATAGCACCTTTCCTAGCGGGCAGCTGCTGACTGGGGCCCGGATCCAGCGGTGGGAGAAGTCCCAGCTGCCCCAACCTCATACCGAGGAAGAAAACATCAAACCTTGGATATCTTGCTTCACCTGGGACTGATCTGGGGTCCTCGGCACCACTGCCTGATAGCTCGAGTGAGCCTGCATGTGTGTCCTGTGTACAGATGGGACTGTGACCCTGTTGCTTGGAAACACTGCTTGCTTATACAGCTGGGCTGCGCCTGACATGTCTCTGGAGCCTCTGCTGGTGTCCTCCGCTGATGCTGTCCTCTGGGCCAGGCGTGGGCTGAGCAAGGGGGCTGCAGTTGAAAGCGAGGCAGATGGGTGCTTGCCTGCCCCCTGGGGACCAGGTCTGGGAGGACAGATGCTAAACTCCCCTGGCGTCATGTAAGTGTGACCTAGTTACCCTCGTCAGAGTGGGCTCTCAGGAGCCATGCTCATCAGCCAGTCCTCGCGCACGGGCTGCACAGTGCATGGGGAGCAGAGAGGCCCAGATTCTGAAGGATCTCGCTGAGACCTGAGCCTTCACTGTCTACCGCTTACTACCTACGGGTCCAGGTTTCTTCCTGGCGATCACAGACCCCAGGGACTTCGGCACTCAGCTGATACCCCTCCACTCCTTGCAGGGACCCCTGCCTTAAGATTGGAAGAGCCAGTGAGGCCCAGGGCTTTCAGGCACTCATCACTGCTTCCTCCTGTGAGAGAGGAGGTTGTGGGGCCACCCCGGCCCGTGACATTCTAACCTGTGGTGTTCACACCAAGAGTCCCCACCCAGCCTTACCAGGGAGTGGAGGGTGGTTTGGCTTTGCCCTCAGGCTTCTGGCACCCCCGCCCCACCCACCACAGTGAGTGATGGATGCAGAGGGAGGAAGCCCAAACCTCAGCAGAACGTGTGTCACAGGCATTCTGTCACCTGCTATGGCACAAGCAGCAGAAGGGGACGTCCTGGGTTTGCTGTGCTGGGCAAGCGCACACCTGACATGGCCTGGAGTAAACCACAGCTCCTGTCTGGGCTTCGGTCTCTTCATATGTGCAATGGCAGGGCACATGGTGACCCCAGTCCATAGGACTGGGACTTTCGGGGAGCTCCATGTGCTGTGGCCAGCCTGGGCACTGCTGTCTCACTTGAAATGTCAGTGCAGAAATTCATGCTCTCTGGTTGTTCTGTTATGCGGTGATTTATTAGATCCTCAGTGGTTTAATAAGGCGAGGGAGTGGGAGAGGTTTGATGCCAGCCTACTGCCTTGAAGACCAGGCTGCTGATGTCCACAGAGGGGCTTTTCTGCACAGAGAATCTTCTTGGAGGATGACAGGCCGCGTCTGCAGGCTGGATGGTGTGTCCCAGGAGAAGAAACAGCAAGGATGGTGTCTCCATTGTCCAGTACGAGCTGTTCGCCAGACTCTGGGGACAGCTGAGGGCTCAGAGTCTCCTACCCCCAGGGCTATTGGGGCCACCCAGTAGACAGAGGGTGTGGTCAGGGGGGTCTTGCTGCCCCACCTTTAGCCCCAAGACTGGACTCACACCCATTGGTGCATGACTTGCTGGTCCCCAGCTTGGCCAGGCACAGCTGCAGACACCTTAGCAGGTCATCTAGCCAAGGACATTGGGCAGAGATTGTGGGAGAAAAATCCATAAGAAGCTGTGTGGCTCTGCTCAGATTGCTTCACCTCTCTCTGCTTCAGTTTTCTCAACTGAAATGTCTTCTCCATTCCTAACCCCTATAGCAAATTTGGCCCTGCCTGGGTCCCAGTCACAGTGCATCCCTTAGTGCAGCTCAGGGCTGCTTCCGTCCACCAAAGCCCTCTCGGCATTCCTCCCTCAAGACAGGTCTGTTCCCTATGCAGTCCAGTGCAGTCCCAGAGGGTGGGCGGGGACTCAGGCCTATGCTCCGGGGAGTCGCCATGTTGCCATAGCAGGGGTAGCAGCTGCTGGCTCAGGGAAGGAGGGGTCTGTGAAGCAGAGGGCAGAGTTGCTTACATTAACTTCCAGAGGCCGCGTCCTCCACAAGGGACGCTCCTAACTCAGCCGGAGTGCAGACAGATGACTTTTAATAAACCAGCGCGTTCAGCCCTGAATTGCAACTGCAGAGGGAAGGGATAGTGTCTCTTCGCCGCCGTTCCCATCCTCCAGGAGACAGCGGGCAGTAGTCTTGTTTGGAGGACTATTTGTTGCTTCAAGCTGTCTCAGGGTTTTCAGAAGTGTAGGCCTGCACTCAGGGAAGGGCTGGGTGGAGAGTGGCTGGCCCCATGCCCCGGATAACAGAGAGGAGAGAGGAGGGGGGCCTTGGGCCTGGAGGGTGGGTCTGAGGCCACCTGCTGGACTCAGTGAGCACCAAGCCAGTCCAGGGAGAGAATGTGCTTAGGACACTGTGGGCTCCATCTCAGAGCTGAGAACCAACCTGGGCTCCAAGCACAAGAACGTGGAGTCCTGGATGAGGCCTGGGCATCAGATATGCCAAATTTTCTGAAGTGTTGGGGTCCTGCCTCAGTTTCCCCAACATTCCCCTGGGTCTGAAGCCTTTGGCTGTTGGGCTGGGCCCCAACTATCTTGGCTAGGCCTGTTGTGAGTCCACCTACATGCTGAGGCCTCAGGCAAGTTGCCTTTTCTATTGGCCTTAGTTTCCTGATCTGTAAGATGGGTCTTCCTCATGTTCCCAGCCTGACCTGCAGAATGGTTGTGGGACCCAGTGAGACCAAGAGTGTAGCAGTGCTGTGTTTACAGACTTCCCATGAGTGGCAACAGAGTGAGTAGAAACCAGGTATGGATCTCTCCCACGCACCTCCTGATGGACCCACTGGCATCAGCAGTACTGCCAACATATTGGGGTGCCTGCCTCCCAGGTACCCATACCCTAGGAAATCACGTGAGAACATTTGCCTCCCTACCTCAAGTATAGGCACCTCCAGAGGCCCCCCACTACTGATCAGAACCTCTGAGGCCCTCAGGACACAGATGTTCCTTCCAGATGTGCGCCAGCTGGTGGTGGGTCCATCTGCTCACTCTGCCTTGAAGTATCCTCTTGGGAGTTCTTAATTATGTCCCTTCTCCATGGAGACATGGCAGGGCTGCATCCTCAAGTGTAGGGAGTGCAGGCCAACATTCCCTCTCTTTATCCTGCCTAGATCCTCCTCTTCTTGCCCCTGCAGGTTGTCCTGGCCTGGGCTCCTCCTCCCCAGAGTCCTCCATCTCCTGGTGAGCCTGTCGTATTCTGGCCCTAGTGGTGGCTGGCCAGGTTCACCTGCCAGCCCCTGAACTTGAGGGCTAGGTTTATTCTACTGGGCTTTGCTGGTTGGGTCCCCACATATGTCCTGACTCTTGATCCCACTCTGTCCCTGCCCTTGCTCATAAATGTAACCCATAGGACGACTGGATACCCCTCATCCTGGCTGGTCCTCAGCCCTTCTCAGACTTAACCTGGTCAGGCTGGGTCATCTTGTCCTTGGCGTCGGGCTTACTCTTTCTGCCCTGTGTGTGAGCAGGAGGGAAAAAGGGGAACCAAGAGCCCACACTGGCCTTCCTTGTTTATTCTGCTGAGAAGCCATTTAGAGGGACATGCGGGACTGGTACCATTTGAGCCTGGCCTTGAGAGATAAGTAGGAAACACCATTAGCAGGAGTGTCCACTAGTGTTTGTGTGCTGACTAGTGAGGGTGGTCAGAGTGCCTTCTCCATCTGCCCTGCATCCTGCGGCCTTTCTCTGTCTGGTTTCCTCGTGAGAAAGTCGGGATGTCAGGAGATGAGTTCACAGATGCCAGGAGTGGAGGACAAAGTGAGGGTCAGAGACACTGGGCCTTGGAAGAGAGTGGTAAACGCCATCTACCACCATTGGTTTCCATATACACATTATCAGCTCCACTTCATAGCTTTGAAGACTGAGGCATTAAAAGGAGAAGTTGGTTTACCCAGGACTTCGGAGTGTGTAGGGGGCCCAGAAGACATGGCAGCCAGAGGGGCAGACTCCTCACCCAGTGCTCAATCTTGGGTCCTTGGATACTGGTGACTCCACAGGCTGCTGAAGGGGAGGGATAGACAGGGAAGCTGGGTGAGGAACGAGATCCGATTGCCAGAGACAGATTACCTGTTTACCCCCTTCTTGGGGTCAGTCTCAATTCTCCCTGTCACTTGCCCTGGTCACTCCCTTCCGCCCCATCTTGGAGAACTCTACACTTTAACCAGCCCCAGCCTTAACTCCAGTTCTCTGTCTCTCAGAAATGGCCTTTCTGGCCCTGAGGTTGGCATACCCAGGTCCTATTCTAGCTCTTCCAAAGATGGCAAATGACTCTGTGGCAGGTGGCTGGCATGATGTCCTGGTGCAGAGGCTGACCCAGGGGAAGGTTGTGACTCATGGCCAAGGAGCCTCGTCCACACAGTGTGGCTAGATGTGCCAAGGTACGGCAGGGCTGGACTGCTGTGCTAGGGTCACTGTTTGTCTTCGATGCCTTGGCCTTTCCTGTCCATCTGTCAAGTGCATACAGACCATTGCGTGTCCTATGATCAGCTCTGCATGTGAGAGCTCTTGCCCACCAAAGACAAAAGCACTGGAAGGATTTGTGGCTTGCAGGCCACATAGTTAATTCAAAAGGGCCATGGGGTACACACAGGCTGTACCCCAATTTTACAGGCAGAGATGCTGGAGACAAGGGAGGTGAATTGATTTGCTCAGCAGGACTGGCAGATCCCCCTTCACCCCACAAGCAGAGGCAATGTGCTACGAAGGGTTGCCCCAAACCTCCCCATGTCCCCTGGGAACTTCCTCGGGCCTCTCTCCTGGCCTCTCTCTGCGCAGTACCGTCTCTAGCTCACAGGGGGCGCTGAGGCCCCGCGGCTGGCTTTGCGCCTGCCTGCCCAAACCCTGAAAAATGCTGCTTGTGATATGCAAACTCGCTGGGCTGTGTGTTTTTCCAATCAATAGAAGATGCTCAGTCCCTGAGATGTCACTACCAGAGTCTTCACACATCTGCATCGGAAGGATTCCAAATGCAAAGTCTTTTCCTGTTAGGGGAAAAAATGTAAAAGGAGAAAGGGAGAATTTGCCTGACAGATTAGAAAATGTTCCACTTCCCAGCATTCGAACAAAGTATTTGTGTTTGTGCTGCCAGTTACACAGGTTGTGAAAGGGGACAGGGCCCCCTGGGCTGGTCCAGGGCAGGAGGCTGTGGCTAGCTGCTGCTGGGCAGCAGGTGCTGCCAGGGGCTGGCAGGCGGTGGGTGGGTGCCAGCCCTGCCTCCCTTTACATTTGACCTTGAGAGGACACGCATCTCCTGAACTCTGCTTCCTGTGGCTGGGAAACAGCTCCATGATGCTTTCCTGCTGAGATGTTGAGAAGGTCCACACGATTGGTCTTAGGCATGTGCACCTACAACACAACTGGTTAAGGTTGTAACATTCATTTAGAGTTTATAAAGTGCCTTCCAAGTCCTTGACAGTCTGATTTCCTCCTGGGCCTGGGGAGGTGGGGCATGAGCCCTACAGTGGATGGGGCTGAGGGGCTTAATGACTACTGGTTGCTGGCAGCATGGAGGGACTGGGCCCTGGTCCTGCTCAAAGACTTGGCTCTGACCTGAAGATTGGCTTTTGCCCATGAAGGTCTGTGTTGGGGCCTGGGCTGTCTGCAGAGGGCACCAGCTGAAGGGGCTGAGTTCCACCTCAGGCCTCCAGGACAGCTGAGGACATCTATGATAAGCCAAACTTCTGTGGGCACAAAGGAGTGCTCGCCAGGATGGAAATCATAGAATGCATATCTGTTGAAACGGTGGCTCACAACTGACCACAAGGGAAGCTTCAGCTCCTGGGATGCAGAACGGGCTTCTCCCGATGTGAAATCTGAGATGCCAGCTTTCCAGCACTTTCAGTGCCCTGATCCCCAGCCCAGTCGCCTCCTTGAGGGATCTCCCCATTCAGCGGACAGCTCAGTCCCAGCCTGACTCAGGCCGGAGGTGCCCACCCTTCCTGTACCTTCCCCTGCTCCCCTCCACTTCAGCCACCACCATTTCCTGCCACCTTCTCTCCAGGACTTTCTCTCCAGTGCCTGCTTCTCTGTTTCCAGCTGCTTCTACTCCAGACTCTGGCCACCACTGTCCTGGAGGGACAACAGTAAACCCTCCCTATTTGACTCCCTGCCCACTCTCTATCCTTCTAGTCCCTTTGCCGGTGATGGTCATGTCATCTTTTAAAAGAACAAAAACTCAGATCAGATCTACCCACCTGCACATTACTGTTAAATCTATGTGGCGCCTCCAAGCCCAGCTAGTGCAGCCCACCTTACCTGCACCTTTCTGCCCCTGGTATCCTCTGCATCAGGTTGGGGCACACACTGCTGTGTTCTCCTCTGTGCCCTGAGTATGACAACTCCTGGCAGGTATTAGGTGCTTATTAATGCTCGCTTGTTGATGACAGAGCTGGCCTCTGGACAGGTCTTCAGCTTGGCGTGCTGGATGGAGAAGGGTATGGAGCACGGAAGAGGAAGAGGAAGCACCCCATGTTGGGGCCTGTGAAGATGGAGAATGCAGCAGCCCCTGCAGGGTCTAGTAGCTGTCAAAGAGATTGGCTGCACTGACAGGGTTCTGTCCCAGAGGGCTCTTCCAGGATCAGGATGCCCGGTGGGGCCCAGCCCTGCTCTTCTAAGCAGTGTCACTATGAGGCAAGCCACTTAGCTCCTTGGTCAGCCACCCACTCCTCACTGGTGAATGGTCCTGATGCCCTGACTGGAGCAGATGGCAGTGATGGAGGTCGTGCTGCAGGTGACTATGCATAGGATTGGTGCTCATCTTCTTTGGCCTTTGCTTGAGAGACATTCTCAGGAGCCCTGGGAGGACAGGGGGTGGCAGCCAGCAAGACCAGGCTGCGGTGATGGAAGAGGGGGCAGTGGGAGGGAAATGAATTCCAGAGGTGCTCAGCTTTCTTGGAGAATGAGAAAGTACCTGGGTCCCTGGGTGCCCCACCTTACTTCGGAGGACGGTGGGCCATGTGGTCTCAGCTGCCCTCAGCCCACTACACCAGGCAGCACCCACTCCTGGAGGTAGAGGCCACGGCAGGCTGGAGCAGGGCAGGACTCCAGCTCCACCCAGGGCTTCGCTGCTTCCTGGCTGCTGCACCCTCCCACCCTCCAGGGTCCAGGTCCATCAAATCTGCCTGTACCTTCTGGTTCAGCAGGGTCCCATCATTTCTGGGTGGTCAGTTCTTGCTTATTTGGGACATGATCTCTGTCTCGCATGTGATTAGGAACAGCGTGGCTTTCAGGGTGATGGCGTGATCCTCACGCGCTTCCCTGGCCCCGGTGAAGTTATTCTCTCAGGAGCAGCCCCGCCTCCAAACACCCTCAGTGTGATTTCCCTAGGGACTCTAGGCTTGAGGCCAACCACTGTATCAAACCCACCTGGATGGTTCTTGACTGTGAATTATTATGTGGAAAACCAGTTAATCCTGAGTGTATTCAAAGAAGACTGGATATTAATCTGATTTGGGGGCATCTTTATACTGAAGCAAGTAACCAAGCCTCAGGAAGCCTCAGTTTACCCATTTGTTTGAGGAGAAACAGGTGTCATTTTGCTGCCAAATGCACAGTGAGGCAGTCGCAGGGGTGCAGACGGTTTTGCGACTTCATGATTTGTTGTCAGTCACTGAGCCGTTCAGGGACATAGAAACCTGCACTCCTGCTAGTGCAATGCCCCGTGCCCTCGTGTGGCACAGCCTGTCTATTTCCCAGGCCCTTGATGACTCCCTCACGGCCTCCTCTACTCCATCCACCTGGAAGCAAAGGCCCAGCTCAGCCAGTTGAAGCCCAAGTGAGAGGGGACCCCTGAGTGTGACTTTGAAGCAGCCCCTGTCCTCCCCAGGCCTCTGTAGCATCACAAGTGGGGCTTGAGGTCCCCCCACCCTACTTCTCCTCTTCCTCCTAGTTCCTCTGCTGTCCTCCACTTCCTTCCTTTCCTCCTCCTCCAGCTCTGCACAGTTTCCTCGGGGAATGACTCACGTATTTCCTCCCACCTGCACTGCAGCTTCCCAAACCTTCACTTGCAGGGTCGCACTGTGCGCAGGTTCCAACCCTCAGAGGTATTCAGGCTGCGGTAGGCAGTGGGCGGTGACCCTGTGGGGCAATGACAACCTCGCTCCTGCAGCCCAAGACTGATGCTGAGGAAGTCCAGCCTGGCTAGATTTCTAGATCTCTGGGACAGCGGAGAGAATCTAGTTTTGCCTTCTGATGCTAACTCAGTGCTTGACCTTGGGTGAGTTCCTTTCTTTCTGATCTTCCTTTTCTCTTGAGCAAGCTGCACTCAGCAGGAGCTGGGGACCACTGGGGTCTTCCTTGGCTGTTCCCATCACCCCACAAGGAGTGCACCCCAGTTTAGTCCCAGGGATGGGCTAGAAAGGAGGGGCAAGAGTGTGTGGGCCGGCAACCTCGAAAGTCAGCTAGAGTGTGAGGCGGTTAGGCACCTGTGGAGCCAGGCGTGCTCCTCTGGGGCACTGGCAGTTGTGGGAACATTGTGCTTTAGGCTCCCACCAGTTCCTCATGTTCCCTTCCTAAGTGCTGGGATTCAGGAAAAATAAAACCCACACTGGAACACGTGACCTAGGCCTCATCCAATCACAGCATCACATTCCCACAACCAAGTAGATTGGTAGACGGATGGGTGCATGACCCAGGGAGAGCCAATGAGAGGTAGGAAGCTTTGATGGGCCTGAGGGGATGCTGACTCCTTTCTTTGGAATCCCAGTTGCAAGGTCCCCTGCCCCCCACCATCTCAGGGCTCAGGCAAAGCAGGAACACAGTGTCTCATTTTCCCAACCAGGAAACCAAGGCAAATAGGGTTTCATTTTAGATACTCTTAGCTCAGCATCTGTGATGACGCAGCTGCAATTTCTTTGCATATATTATCTCATTTAATTCGCAGCATAATTTTCAGGGTAGGTATTATTACTCTATCCTGGAGGATGAGAAATTGAGGTTTGGGTCTGCCTGACCCAAACCTCATGCCTGACCCCAGTTGTACTGTCCACCTGGAGGAGCAGAGCTCAGACCTGTCATTCTGGATAGGGCCCCCCAAACTAGCCATGGAACCCTGAACCTCGGCCACTTGAGTTGACAAGCTCCAGAAGCAGGAGGTGCCTCCCGGCCTTACTGTCCGTGCTTGAGACCTCACTGCAGGGATGAGTGGCATCCGGGAGCTGCCATAGCTCTAATCTCATGCCAGAAATACGCTTGGGATCTTCCCAGAGCACTTGCCAAGGGCTGGGGTCGGGACATTGTTCCCCAGCCTGCAGACTGCATTCCGGCAGGGGTGAGTAGAGGAGCCAGGCCATCTATACTTTCTGCCTCTCCTTTCCCAGCACCCTACTTAAAGTTGGTGTTCAGTAAATATTTATTGCGCAAAAAATAAGAGCATGAGCCAAAGGTGCAGATAGAGGGTCTGAGCCTTAACTGTCCTATCTCACCCTGCACAATCTGTGGCTCACTGACCCTGCTCTGTTCACTGCAGCCACAGCGAGGGTCTAGAGTTCTTGGAAGGAACCGGCTTTAGTGGCACCCTAATTTATAGAGCTTCCAGAGCCTAGGTCTGGGGCTGAGCATCTTTTCTTCTCGAGCCAGGGCTGCACTAACCTTCTGCTGCCTCCATGAGGGAGACCCACAAGCCATGCTGTGTTTGCAAACTTCTCTGTCCTCATTCAGTGCATAATTTGGGGGGCAGTGAGGCAGCCTGCAAGAGGCAGGGGGAAAAGGGCCCAACATAAAATAGTTAGTGTATACCTTGGCTGCAGAAGCGTAGAAAGTGGATGGTGACAGGCTGGGTCAGCCAGACTTTGGAAGGATCAGAACTGGCTCTGGTCAGATGGAGGAGAACACAGATGCATTGAATAGAAAAAACAAACCTCAAGGGCTCAGTAGGGCCCAGCTAATGGCATGCCTTACTGGTTAGGGGTGGCTGTGCAGAGGGGGGAGGCTTAAAGGTGTTGGATGGGCAGCAGCAGTGATTCAGGGCTGGAGCTGAAGGTCTTGGCTCCCACTAGAGAACCTGACTGTCATTGTCTAGGTGATCCTGATTATCTTCAAGCACTGGACTCACAGTCCAGAGATGGGGCAAGGCCAGCATTAGCTCCTTACACTGGCTCCATGTCCTTGGTGGCTGGATGGGCTGTCCTTCCTGCCATGCCTTCCACAGTGGTAGTGGTGAGATTAAAGAAGACAGCACATATAAGCAAGCTTAGGAGCAGCCTTTTTTGGTTGTGGGCTGTCTTCCTTCAGACAGTGCACTGCCACGGAGTCATGGTGTCCCTGCCAGGAAAAGGGCAAAGAGCAGTCACTGACCCAGGTCCAGTTCAGCCTTGGAGCTGCTGTTAGTCTTTTGCTGTATCAAGGCCCAACCTCAGGCCTCAGGCTTCTCATCTGTCCACTCAGCGAGTGGACAGGGACATTCCCAGCCTGCCTACTGGGGGACACAGAGCTGAGACAAGGCCTTCCCTTGGGACCATGTGTGGAGAGTTACAGCCCTGAGCTTTGTGTCACCAGCCCAGGGGCATGGCAGGCTGCAATCAGAGACATGGGGGATGTCACCTCATGTCGGTTGGATTATATTCCTCATTCAACTCCAACTTCATTAAAAAGCTCATTGCTGATCCTCTTAAGGCACTGCTGGAGGGACAGGGATGGGGCGAGGCGGCAGTGGGCTGCCCTCCTTGGGGAAGCAGATGAAGCGATTTGCATATTTATGAAGTCTTTTCCATTTTGCCCAGGCCCGTGTGCACCAAAGGATGTCATATCTCATTTTAAGCTGGGATCTGTGCTCTGGGAGTGACAGCTCAAGCTGTCAGACAGCCTCTCAAATATCTGGGAGGAACAAATAGCATTGGACTGAACACTATCCCAAATCAGCAGTGATGGGTCATACAGCTCTGTGTGGGTCACTTGGCCTCTCTGTGCCTCAGTTTCCCTGTTCTTGGAGTGAAGATGGACTATGTCTATGGCCAGCAGCTTCTGCTGTGATTCCAGTGATGCCCTCTTTGGTATTCATGTCTTCGTGGGGATGGGTGGGTGCATAACCCACTTCTGATAAAAGTCTACCCAAGCAAAGGGATGGTGCCTCTGAGACTGGGTGATAAAGGACCATGACTTGGTCTTGCTCACCTCCCTGTTATCCTGTGGATTGCTTGCTGTAATGAAGCCACCTGGTGGTGACATCTATGAAGCAGTAGACAGTAAAGGATGGAGGATGAAGTACAGGAGTGAATGCAGAGCCAAATCCTGCCCATGGCCTCCCTGGTGGAGCCTCAAATGGTCATGGCCTGGACCATAGCCCAGATACATCAGTGCTGAGGACTCCCTGACCAAGCCCAGATGCTTCCCACAGAGCCTGCAAGATAGGGAGAGATTGAAATTGAGTTGTGTAGTTTGGGCAGCAGGTGACTAATGCAATGTCCATCTTGAAGAGTTCCTGAAGATTGGCTACATGTAGTGCTGTGTGAGGACACCAGGTCAAGCTCACGTTCAGCTGTTGATTCCAAGAGGTGCTGTCTTGCCCATCCTGGACTAGGCTGAGTATGGAGTTTGTGTCTGAGTCACCTTTTGTCTCTGGTCCTAGAGAGAGACCCATGTTACAAGGACCAGGGAGCAATAGGTATCACATGGCAAGCGCCTCCAAGTTCAGGGCTCAGCGCTGTTCAGGTAGCTCCCTAACAGAGTCCTGCTCGTTTGTCTAGGCCTGCTCTCAGCAGCCCACACACTCTGCTTGGGTTCTGCTCATCTCCCTGGCTCACCATCAGTTTTTCCCAAGGGTGGTCCCTTTTCCCTGGACCTACTGTCACCCCACTCCATCCTGGATCCTGAAGCTGGTAGAGTCTAGAACCTCAGCAGTTGGTTGTAAAATAGTTAGGGTCAGAGTAAATGAGCAACTGGCCTAGGGTTTTAGTTAAAACTAAGATGATTCACTATGAGGATGAGCTAAAGAGACTTGGTGGCATTGGCATTAGCAGAACCTGGAAAATTCCCCTGGGCTATTGGGAACTGGGGCAAGCAATCCAGGCTCTGCTCCTCCTGCCTGCCCTTGAAGGAGTGAGATGCTGGACACCATAGGACAGCTTGGACAAAGGGGCCCGGGCTCATTCTGATTCTTCAGGCAGCTGAGGCCCCTGAGGAAGGACCGTCCAGCTTTCACTCCCTCCACAGTGGTGAGGCTGTGCGTCTGAGCTGTCCACACAGCAGCGCAGGCTGCAGGTAGCAGCAGAGCATCTGGCGTGGGTTCAGGTGACGTGGACTGCTACTCACGTCTGCTCTCTTTACGCTTCAGCAGCCACCTGTGGCCCCCGTCCCCCGCTGGACTGTGCAGCTCCGGAATGTGGAGAGAGTGAGCAAATGGGGGCCCGCTCATTCTTCACGTCTGGAATCAGATCTTTCCAAGAACACTAAAAATAACCTTTATAAAAAATAATGCCAAGAGAAGCTGCATGTTGCTGGGACGAGGCGCGGGAGGAGCCGCAAGAGGCCCTACCCATCAGAGATGGCGCCATCTGGCCGCGAGGCTCTGCTGCGGGGGAAGGAAATTTCTTGACTCATCCCTATTTTTAACTGTGCTTGTCTTCAGATCTGAGAGACACCAAGGCAGAGAGCATCATGGGCGCCCTTACTCCATCACTCTCCTCCATTGTGACTGACTGCGCTAGCCCGCAAGCAAGCTGCAGGGTCTGAGGTGGAGGACCTTCTGGATGACCACAGGACCCCAGTAGAGCAGTCCCTCTGGGTGTTGAGCAGACATCACAGGGCCCAGGGCTCTAGAGAGCATTGTGTTGCTATGCGTTCCACGTGGCTACCGGCTGCTCTATCCTCACAGCCAGCTCCCTTGTCACCACATACGAAGTAGGATGTCACTGTGGCCTAAACTGAAGTACCCTTACCTAGCCATGAATCCCACCATATCACTGCTACCACTGCTGCATCCAGCTTGATTCTCACCTGTGTTACAAAGCCATGATCAGCACCTGGGCCCATGCAGTTCAGCACTGCTGCCATCTCAAATACCCAGCGCCAGACATTGGGGCCACTCAGAGGACGGACAGGGCTCCCAGCTCAGGAACTCTGGAATCAGGTATGTTACTGGGATCTCAGGTTTTGCAGGCTAGCCAAGTTCCCGGGGGAAGTGGTGCATCTGTGGGGTCTCAACAGTAGCAGTCCAGTGTCCCTGACCCATGGTTACGTCTTTCTAACCTCACCCTGGTCACAGGTATCTGTTTTCATATCAGAGCCCCATGTATTGTAAGGTGCAACTCTAAATGGTGCCCTGTGAAGTTGAAAACCCTGCCATCTCCCCGTAAGCTGGAAGCTAAGCAGGCTGGCTTGTCATCCTGGGGTGGCCACTGGGGACATACCAATGGACTTCTGGTCTGCCCATGGTGTTCTCCACATTCTGCCCCCAGGCAGGCCATCATCCTTGCCATTCTCTGAGTGTCCCCTTACCTGGCCTGAACTTGGCCAGGGCTGGAAGAGGGAATAAGAATTAAGTGTAAGGCAGGATGTGTGGTTCTTGGGCACTGATGTGACATCACCAAGCTGTTTAAAGCAGTGCGGAGCTTTGACCTCACAGCTATGGAACCCAGAAGAGGGGCCAGATATGGCTCTCAGTGCCTAGGACAAGCATTCTGGGCCACAATCTCTGTCAGCCCCATCCTCACTTTGCCCATCTCCCCAGGGCCCTTGAGTCCTGC
This sequence comes from Dasyprocta punctata, assembly GCA_004363535.1. Taxonomy (NCBI): domain Eukaryota; kingdom Metazoa; phylum Chordata; class Mammalia; order Rodentia; family Dasyproctidae; genus Dasyprocta; species Dasyprocta punctata. The sequence continues at coordinate 71,853 of RJWM01004688.1, forward strand.
AGACAGATCTCTCCAGCCCATGGGGAAAGGATGGGGTAGGTTCGCTTCCCCATGGGTAGACTGCATCTGTCTCCCACACAACACCCCAGGAGAGCCATCTGCTGCATGCTAGACCTTGTGGCTGACTCAGGCTGCTCATCTCAGGTTGATAGAGGCTTGTGGTGCAGAGGTGATGACCTCAGAAGGGTGGTGCAGGGTCTACCTGTTTTATCCCCAACATTTCTAACCTCCTGGGCCCCACCAAGTTCAAGAACATCCTCATCTCAGGTTGGGACAAAACCTCTACAGAATCTGCTATGTGAGTAGAGATCAATGAAGTGCCATGTATTTGTCCAGAGAACAAAGGAAGCTGGGCAAGCTGTCCTCAGGCAGGGGTGTAGGCAACTGTGGGCAGGTGGGCAGGGTCGATTATGGTGGGTGTGCAGAGTGAATGAGAGCAGAGAGGACAGGCCAGTAGTGGAGATGCCAAGCCAGGGTGATGGTTACTACTGGTGGGTAGCCACTGATCACTTTTTCCTGCCTCCCCTGCTTGGGTGTCGGCAGGACCCAGGGTAGCCTGATGGATTCCCAGCCTCACTGGCCACCAGAGTTCAGGGAAGCCTTCAAGAAACCAGAGAACAAGCCGTATCTGAAGTCTGCGTCCTTCCTTCCTGTCCAAAGGGAGGGTAAACACTTCATGTCACTCCCCGCTATGATCCTCAGTGCCTTAGTCACTCCAGCCCACAGCAGCTCTTCCGCCAGCCTCCTGGCCTCTCCCATATTCTTGGTGGATCTCATACTTTTTCTTTATTTTTAGTACTGGGGATTGAACCCAGGGCTTTTGCTCTGAGCTACATCTTCACTCTTATTTTTTATTTTGAGGAAGGTCTTATGCAGTTGCTAAGGCTGAGCTTGAACTTGTGATTTTCATACCCCAGTCTCTCTGAATGCTAGGGTCACAGGCATATACCACCATGCCTGACTTGAATCCCATTCTTCAGGAGACTTTTACTCCAGGTAAAGGACTGGCCTGAATCGCCGGTGTTTCCGATGTGGGTGGTGCCTGGGTGGTGGTGATTAGCCAGACATGGGCAGCATGGGGCGGGTGTTGGGACTTTTGCTGGGTTCTTCAAGTTTTCAGCTTCTGGACAAATCCAACAGAGAGCCTGGAAACTAGGAGTCAACCACAGTGTGAAGAGGAAGACAGAGCCCATGGGAACTCCTGTGTGGAAACAATCCAGGGTACTCCAGATTGGGATGAGTGGGGGAGTGTAGAATAGCACAGGGCAGGCCCTGGGTCCCTTTGCCAGCACCAAAAAAATAATAAATAAATAGCCCTCAAGCCATACTCACATCCCACACTGCAGCCCACAGGATGCCCTGGTTCCCAGCCGGCCTCTTCTATCCCAGTCCCTGACCAATGTGTCATCCTTATTGATGAGGCACCTGCAGGACACTGGGCACCACTTGTGGGCAGGAGAAAAGCCTGTGACTGTGTCTGTAAGCACAAAGTCCTAGATGGAGCTGTTCTGGGGCCATGTCCAGGTCCTCCTGCTGTGTGGCTCTGGACATGTTACTGCCCACTTCATGAAGCTCAGTCCCAGCACCTGGGGATGGTGGACAATCACAAGTGCCCTGGTAGGGTCTCCAGGATGAATGGACTGTGCATATCCCTGGAACTCAGCAGAAGCTTAGTGGCCCTGTCTTGGCAGTAACCAAATGGTGTAGCAATTCATATCATTATTAGGTGTTTTACACACGTGTGCTTCAATTAGTGTTCATAATAACCCCGTGGGGACTAATCCCCACTTCACTGGGAGAAGGGCACTCAGAGGTTAGTGAGATGGCTCAAGGCCATTCAGCTCAGTACCGAGTATTTGGCATGTGCAAGAAGGTAACAGAATGTCTGCAGGGACTACTGAATCTCAGACTGAGCAAATTATTAGTGAGAGGGCCTGGCCACAGAATCCAGTCCTTCTGCAACGAATATAGAGCTGTTCGTGTTCTAAGAGATAGCTTGGGTGGCAGGGGCCCCCTGGGTCCGTGTCCCAGTAGTGTCTGGCTGATGGCTGGGAGCCTAGCTTTGAAGTTTCAGGGCCAGGTCAAGCTTGTATCCACCCCTTCTTGGCTATATGAGTAGGAACTCTGCATCGTCAGCTTTTGCTGTGGAAGTGGTGATGAGGGAGAGAGGGACTTCACAGGTGGATGCACATCTTACCCTTAGGTCCCGGTGCAGTTATCAATGGTGGAGACCCTGCTAAGGTGCTGCCTTCCTTGAAGGTCCTGTGAGGGGACACTGGTGCTAAAAGGGGAGGTTGGTCTGTGACCTGATCCAGCATGGTCAGGGAAGGGGCCGCACAATGTGCCAACAGGTCTGAGCCTTGTCCTCTGTGTTCTCTTGTTGTCTGTCATGTTTCCTGGCCAGCTGGCCTCTCTCATGGCTCCTCAGTTCCCTGGGGTGGGCTGCCCCTTGAGAGCTCCAGGAGAATCTGGACCCTAGGTGCCCACACTGATGGGGTGACATGGAAGGCTGGTGGAAAATACCTTCAGCCTTCTCTTCCAGATACCTGGGCTTTTGACAACAGCCGGCTCCCTGGGCCATTTGCTTCCAGGAAAGTGCCCTCACTCTCTGGCAAGGGTTGGGCTAATGATCCCAGGCCCTTGCAACAAAGCTCTTAGAGATTGGGCTCATAAGTAAGTTGTCTGCCACCAGTCCCTGTGGCATAAACGCTGTGCTTTGATGCATAATTGCTGGTTTCCTGCCTGCTGACCATTCAAAGGAGGAGAGAGAAAACCTCCTTCATTTTATCTGGGAAGGCAGCAAGCGCGCACTCCGGCTCTCCTATGGTGGCAGCCTTTTCTGAGATCACAGCAACAGGCCAGCAATTAGACCCCAGCCTGGGAATCAATTGCAGTCACTAAAGAGCTTGCAAGCGCTGGCAATTGCGGAGCTCAATTGCTATAGAGGCCTCTGGGGCGGGTGACTGGGTTCATCATATCCAGAGGCAGTGTCTGCAGTTCAGGAGGGCAAGCAAGGCTGGCCTTGCCAGACAGAGGAGGCTCCTGCCAGGAGGCGCCTTCAGGTCCCTGCAGACCCCACACGGGGGTTGATCCTTGTCTTGAAAGCATTCTCTGCCCTCACATACTCCTCTTGTGGATTCCAGGGTTGTGTTTGTGGGTGTAGCTTGGGCATAGCACTTGCCTACCTTGAACAAGGCTCTGCTATAGGGAACTGCAATGATACACAAAAAACAAATGCTGCCTTTGTGTCATGGTCACAAATTGTTACTTCAGCCTGGATCCCTTGGCTCCCCTCTTGCTTCTGCCCTTCAAACCTCAGTGTCATCACAGTTTCCCCTGGATACCACCTGTCTTGGCCCTGCTCTTTCCCATCTCAGGAACATGGGCCCAGCCGCCCAGTGGCTCTGGCTTTGCTGTGGCCTTTGACAGTGCCCAGTTGCCCTCCCCACAATGACTGTTGCCAGCCAGCAGCTGTCCCATGAAGATGCAGAATACCTAGGTGGATACCCTTCATGCATCATGCTATGACTAGGGCACTTCCTGTGCTTGAATGGGCCAGGCCCTCTAGGGGGCCCCTGAGCTAGGTTTCTCATCCCTTGAGTAAAATCTTCCAACATGCCATGGTATCCATTGTACGTTGCTACAGCTCATGATTGGACCCTGGCTTCTGTATCTCTGCTTAGGTGCTAGTCTCCATTGGTGTCTCTGGACCTCAGCTGCCTAGAACTTCCACCTCTATAACCTACTGCATGCCAGTCAGTTGGGGCCTGTGGGATGCTACTGCCTGGGCCTCTGCACAGAGGCTCCTGCCACCCTTCGGGTCTCAGTAGGAAGACCACTGGCTCACAGGGGTGATGGTCCTCATGGCCCACCCTGCCTGGGCCTGCCAATGTCCCCACCTGGTGTTTCCTTGTCACTCCCTGAATGTTACAACTTCTTTGCTTCTTTGTCTGAGCATCTATCTCTAGCTGGGCAGCACCCAGTATAGTGTAATCCTAGCCCAGGAACATGGGCGGATGGATATATGGAGAGACAGGTTGCTTTGAGTGATCAGAGATGTCTTCAGTCCCTTGGACTCTGGCAGATCCTCCCCTTTAAGGAAATGCCACTTGGAATTCAGGAGCCACATATTCCTTCTTGCTCCCAGCAGGCACTTCTCTCTGCAACTGGTTGAGCCTGGTGCAGTTCCAGGTTCCTCTTTGGATGTCCACCCCAGTGTCCAGGCAGAAAGGCACAGGGAACAATTTGCCTGACCCCCCCCACCCCAGGAGAATAAGCAAATGACCAGAAGGGAGCACATCGGGGCATGGCTGGGGAAGGTAAGGTCGGGTCTCGGGTGAAGAAGTGGAAATGGGAGGCAGAATCACAGTTATGGTAGCTGAGAGAAGGAGGAGGAACTGTCTCAGGGTGACAGCTGGGGTGTAGCTTGCTTACTAGAGGGCAGCCAGTGAGGGCTAGGTTTGGGGGTCATCTTATCTGATCATTTTTGAGGCTGATCCTGGAGGGGCCCTGAAAGTCTCCCTGATAGTTCCTGATGGGAGAATGGCAAGAACTCACCCACACCTTGTCACATATGAGGCCTCTTCTGGCTTAATCCAGCCATTCTGAGCTCCAGGGACATAACTGTGACTAGGGTCCTAATGCCTCCAAAAGAGAAATAGATAGTGGGTCTCTGCGTGCAGTGACCAAGTACATAGTGCTCAACTGTGCACAGTGGATTAAAGAGGGGGAGACATCCAGTTGGGCTTCCCAGCTGCCATGCATACCTTAAAAGGGGTTCTCCACAGGTGCAGCGATAAGTGGCAGGAAGCAGGGCTGCTGCAGGAGACAGGTGAGAAGGTGATGGGCATGGCGGGTGGGAGTTGTCCTGGGTCTCCTGTGAGGAATTCAGGGAGTAAGACTGAAGCCACAAATATCCTGGGCTCAGGGTGTAGAAATAAGCAGTGGAGTTGAATGCCTGGATCCCACAGGTAAATGGCACTAAAAGCCCAGCAAGACAGTGGACCAGGCCAGCCTCCTGGCTTTAAGCCTGGCCACCGGCCACACTGCACCTACTTGCAAAAGGAAACAACAAAGAAATCCAAGACTGATGGGACCAAGTGGGGCCTGAGATGAGCCTCCGAGGTAGTGGTAAGGCAAGTGGGAGGGAAAAAGAGAGACCTCTCAGCCTGAGGGATGGATTTCCATGGCCTTGTGTACCTGGTATGTGGTCTGGATGATCATGAGAGACTAAAGACAGAGATAACAACTAGAGTCAAAGGAGAGGGAACGAGAAAAGCAAAGCAACACACTGCCTCGTTCCTCCCAGACATGCCAAGACCCAGAAGCGCTATAGTTTAGGGAAAGGCTGCCAGAGGGAAAGGTGTCTGGGCAGGTGAAGACACATCTTGGATGATACAGTGGGTATAGGGAGGCAGAATCATGGCTGTGGTGACTGAGAGGAGGGCCACCGACTCACAGTGACAACATGTGTCTGTCTTGCTTGCTAGAGGGCAACCAATGAAGGCCAGGTTTGGGAGGGAAGATGTGGCTTTGGGGTACACTTTGGGGGCTGCTTTTCTGCCTCACTCCTGGTATCAGTGTTAGCTGGAAGGATTTGAACGATATAAGGAAGTGGGGGAAAATAACTGGGCATGTTGTTACCTTCCTCTAATGGTGTGGCCTCCCTCAACAAGTAGTTAAAAAATCAGTAATGGGAATGTGAATTCACTCCAGATAAAATAAACCTTGTAGAACAATTGGAAAAAGACTTTCAAACTAGTCTAAGTTACTTAAAGAAATGAAGAAAGGTATAATTCTTGTTAAGAAAGTATAGAAATTATGGGAGAAGAAAAGCAAAAAGAAGCACAATTAAATGAATATGTATAATCAAGTAAAAATTCTGGATATAAAGGAAAAAAAAACCCAGTCATCAAACATGAAAGGAGTAGATGGTGAAAAACTCAGGGTACATAAAATAGAGGAATGTTGAACGGAGGACCACGCTGAATAATTCACCCATAATAGATCAGAAAGGAACAAGTATAAAAGCAGAAAAGCAATTCATAGGGTTGGGAGTGAGATGGAGGTGGAGGAGAGGGAGTGAGAGTGAGTGAGTGAGGGAGACAGAGAGGGAGAGGAAGAGAAAGAGGGAGAGGGAGAGGAAGACGGAGAAAGAGAGGGAGAGAGAAAGGGAGAGAGACCTTTCCTTCCACCAAAGTGGTTAAAAGGCAATTCTGAAGAGATATAATGGCTGGAATTTTTCAAAAATAAAGACTCACATTAGTCCATAGAAAAGGATGTGTGTAGTCTTTCCCTTAAATATTCAGGCAAGTACTGATCAGCCATGTCTGTGAGAAAACTGACAGACTGGAGAAAGAGCCTCTTGAAAGGGTTAGATGAAAGAATGCCAGACATTCACAGGGCTAAGAAGGGTGCCTGCTTTGCAAACTAGACTGGAAACCTCATGATTCTTAGAACACTGGTGAGCACACGCAGAATGGTCTCTTATCTCAAGCATAGGTGGTAAGCCATAGTTGGGGTCTGATCCTGTCAAAGAAATGTTAATAGCAAGATATGAAATATTAAATGGTTTCCAAGTAACATATGTGCATCCCAGATAAAGTTCAAAACTACAGGAACATGAAAGTATCAATCAAAAAATAATATTCACAATGTCTTTCATCCAATAAAATATTACCAAGCATGAAGAGAAGCAAGATAAGACAGTCTATAATTTGCAGAAAAAATACTTAATTGAAAGCAATCTAGACTATACATGTCAGAATTAGCAGGCAGGCCACAAATGTATGCATTCAAAAATTAAGGAGAAATAGAACTAGAAATAGTAAATATAAATTTTAATAAATGGAACAAAAATTAAGTACAAGTGTAGAATTTATAAATGTGTGACTCAAGTCAAACTTCTAAACTTGAAAACTTTTTTTTTTTTTTTTTTTTTTGGCGGCACCGGGGATTGAACTCACAACCTCGCGCTTGCCAGGGCAGGCGCTTAAGGCACTGAGCCAAACTCCCAGCCCTGGTTTTGTGAGGCAGAGTCGCACTATGTAGCTCAGGCCGGCCTTGCACTCGCGTTTAAACTTGAAAACTTTAATGCGTGAGATGATAAGTATACTGGATGGGATTTGTCATTGCAGGAAAAGACATCAGTGAGCTTGAATACATAGTAATAAAAGCCATCAAAAAGAAACTGAAAGGGAAAAGAGAGTTAAAAAGTAAGAAAATAAATTCACCAAGCAACATTTAGTGGCCTAACACATGTTCAATTAAAGCTCCCAAAGATCAGAACAGTAAAAAATATTTGAAGATACAATGGCAAAAGAATTTCTAAATTAATGGAAACTATATGCCCAGAATCTCAAGAAGTTCAACAAACCTCAAGTTCAAAAAAAAATCTACACCAAGATTGTCCAAAACCAGTGATGAGGAGAAATCTCAAACATAGCTCTGTGTTTGTGGAGCGGGAGGATGCTCTACAAGGAAGCACAACAAGGATGGCGGCCAATATTGGTGCAAATAAATGTAGGTGAGGAGACAATGGAGCCAAATATTACACGCTATGAAAAAGCTGTCAACCCAGAATCCAATACTTAGTGAGTACATCTTTCAAAAAGAAGGCGTAATAAAAACTTTTTTTAGACTCATAAAAGCTGAAAGCATTTATCACTCGGAGATTTGTGCTCAAAGTCCTTTAGGCAGAAGGTAAATGGCACACAGTGGAAATAGGAATCAGCTCACAAGAGCAGAGTGTAGGGAGACGTGATACTAGGGCAAACACAGAAGACTTTTTTTCTTACTACTTAAATACCTTGGAAGGAAAACTGAGTGCTAAATAAAAATCACAACCACAGTAAGAACATCGACACACATAGACACTTGGGGTATGCAGCATACCTAAAAGTGAACTGCATGACAACGTCGTCCCAAAGCTGAGAGGATGGAATGGAAGTGTGAGGTTGTGAGATTTTATTCTGAGCTTAGGAGATAACCCATCAATCACTGAAGGCAGACTGCAGAAGTTAAAGACATGCTAGAAACTTTAGAGAAGCCCTAAAATTACAAAACAAAAACTTAGAGGCAGCAGGTCAACAAAGGGTGTTAAATAGAATCATAGAGAAAAAACAATCAGTGCAAAAAGAGGATTTTTAGAATAGTGACTGTATTCTGTTTGATATGGTAATGATGTATAAATGACATTAAACAATCGTCAAAAATTCATAGAACTGGGTGACACAAAGAGGGAGCCCTTCTGTTATCTGTGTCCTTCAGTTAATAAAAATATACTGATATTTGATACATTGATTTCATATTTCAATTTTAACAAATGATGCAAAGCATTAATAATAGAAATGCTGGGGGTGTCTCTGAGAGGTCTGTGTACTTTCTGTTCAATTTTTTTAGGTAAAACTACTCTATTAATTTAAACAAGACAGCTGAAATGGTTATATTAATACCATAAATGAGATTTCAGAGCAAAGAATATTACCAGGAATAAAAATATCATTTCAGAATGGTATGGGGATCAGATCACTGAGAGGGCAAAACCCTAAATGTTTACGCACCTAATAACAAAGCTTGGAATTACACCGAGAAAAGCAGACATGCCAGGAGAGGCCGAAGAGGACACAGTCCAGCTGGGGACCTCAGCCGCCTCTCTCAAGAAGACTGAACACATGGACCACAAAACACTAAATGAAAAGAAGATGGAAATCATGCTGAATATTGACTTGATCTAATTAGTATGTATGGAATAGTCCAGCACCCAGGAGAATATACATTATTTTATAGGTATCTGAAACATGTATCAATCTAGACACTCTTTGAAATCATAAAGCAACTTACAAGAAATGTAAAATAATCAAAGTCATGTAAAACATGTTCTCTGACTACAATCGAAATAAACTGGAAATCAGGAGCAGAAAGATATCTGAGATATCTCTAGGTATATGTAAATGAAATAAAACACTTGTAAAGTATACATGGGTCAAAGAGAAATTAGAAGCCATTCTAAACCAAAATTAATGGGATGACATAGCATATCAGAATTTGGGACACGTTTACAGCAGAATGCAAGGAAATTTATAGCCACATTTGCCTATATTGGAAAATACAAAGGGTCTGATTTCATTGCCTTCAGTTTTTACCTTAAGAAAATATAAACAGGAGCAAATTAAATCCAAAGTGAACAGAAGTGAAATCACATATATTAGAATGAAAATAAATGGAATTGAAAAGATAAGAACAGTAGAGAAACAGCAATAAAATAAAAAGCTGGTTTTAGAGATGAACAAAATTTATAAATTTGTAACTACATTAATTAGTTTAATGACCACTTTTGAGAAGTCTCATATTGCCACTCTCAGGATTTAGAGAGGAACCCCTATACTTACAGACCCCATGGGTATTAAAAGAATAATAAAGGAATGACATGACCCAACCTTTACCAATAAATTTGACGACTTTGGTGAAATGGACGAATTCCTTGAAAGACACAAATTCTTTTAAGAAGAAGTATGTCACCAGAATGATGATACATCTATAGGATAAATTGAGTTTGTGGTTTAAAAGATGAAACTAGTCCCAGGTGGTTTCACTGGTGAATTTTAAGAAGCATGTAGGGAAGAAATAATATCAGTTCTATACAAATGCTCTCCAGAAAATAGAACAGAAGTGAACACCTCCTAACTCATTAGTTGAGACCAGTATTACTCTAGAACCAAAACTCAAAACCAAAGGCATTCAAGAAATTAAAATTAAAATCCAATATCTCTTATGTATATAGATACATGAATTCTAAACAATTGTATCAAATCAAATCTTAAAAAATATAGAGGATAATATAGCACAATCGTGTGGAGTTTATTCATCAAGAATGCAAGATTGATTTAATATTTGGAAAGTCAATCAACCAAGTTTAGTGTTTTACAAGCTAAAAGAAAAAATATATATTGTCATCTCAATAGGCTCAGAGAAGATTTGACAAAATCCAACACCTATATTATGATAAAAACTGTCAACAAATAAGAGATTGGAAATTTCCTCAACCTGGTGAATGGTATCAATGAAATGCTTGCAATTAATGTCTTTCTCAATGATAAAGGCCAAATGTGCCCTCCTTCTGCTCAAGAGTACTACAAGGGCATCCTTCTCATCATTTCCAATCTGCACTATATTGAAAGCTGCAGTCAGTTCAACAGGCATAAAAAAAAGTCATGCAGATTGGAAAGAAAGAAATTTTCTTTATTCATAGTTGTATGATTGTTTTCATAGAAAATCTGACAGGATCTGAAAAAAATTAAATCTATTAGAAGTAATAACTAAGCTTAGTAATGTTGTAGAATACAAGATCAATGTACAAAAACAATTGTATTTTTATGTATTAGCAAGAGATAATTGGAAATTTAATTTAAAATGTCATTATAAAAACATCAAAATTATGATATACTTAGGAACAAATCTGATAAAACATAGGCAATACCTGTATGCTGAAAAACTCCAAAACTGCTGAATGAATAAGAAACATAAATAAATGGAGCAGTATATCCTGTTTATGTTTCAGAAGACTCAGTATTGTTATGGTATTAATTCCCTCCAAATTGATTTACAAATTCAATGAAAATTTTCTGCTTCCTTCTTTCTATTTTTTTTTTTCAAAGCACTGGGGATGAAACCCAGGGCCTCTCACATGCTTGACAAATGCTCTACCACTGAGCTACATCCTTAGCCTAAGGAGTTCCTTTTTAAAGAAATTATTCAACAGATTCTAACACTCACAGAGGAATATAAAGGTCTGAGAGTAGCAAAACAATTTTCAAAAACAAGCAAAAATACCAAAATTGGATGACTAACACTACATGATTTTGACTTATTATAAAGCTACAGTTACATGACAGTGTTGTATTGGCACAAAGACAGATATATCAATGGAACAGAATAGAAAACTTAAAAATAGACCTAAACACATATGGACAAATGATTTTCAAAAAGGTGTGAAAGCAATTGAATGTGGAAAGGACAATCTTTTCCACAAATGGTGCTGGAACAAAGAGACATTTCATCACACCCCCCTCCCAAAAAAGCAACTTCAATCTATTCCTTGCACAATATACAAAAATTGTCTTAAAATGGATCAAAGGGCTAAATATAAAATACAAAACTATAAAACTCCTAGGAGAAATCATAAAGGAAAAAATCCTTTGTAACCTTGAGTTAGACCAGGATTTCCTCATATGGCACCTGAAACATAATAAAAGAACAAATTAGACTTTAACAAGATTTTAAACATGTGTTCTGAAAGACACTGTTAATGAAGTGAAGATAGAAACCATAGACTAGAGGAAAAATATTTTCAAGTTATCTGTCTGACCAGGGATTTTAGATCGCAATATAGAAAGAATTCTCAAAATTCAATAATAATAAAACAAAAAAAATGTGTGAAGGATTTGAATATACACTTCAACAAAGATGCAAGAGGTGATAAAAATAGTGAATAATTAAATTTTAAAATTTTATTACAATAAAAGGCATATTGCCATTAATCCCCCTCAAAATATTCCCCTTACTGCTGACACACTTAAACCATCATTCTTGCCACTTTCTGAAGCAGTTCTGTAAGTTCTCTTTTCTGTCTTTGGACAGTACAATCACAAATATAGTGAATGTTGCTATCCAGTGCCATCCAAAGGAAAGACAGACTGGTGAAAACATTACAGTGTATTCTCATTGGCTCACATACCTGAATCTGACATTGTGTGACTTCTGGTTCTTCTCCACTGTCAAAATCAGCAAGAAAGGTAAATGTTTTGCAGGTTCAGGTCATCATGACACCCACAATAGTACAAGTAAAGACAGTCATGAAAGAAGACTTCCGGAATTGCTTTAGAAAGTGGCAAGCACGATGGGATAAGTGTGTTTGAAGTGAGGGGAAACATTTTCAGGGGGATTAACGGCAATGCATCTTTTACAGTAATAAGTTTTTTAAATTTTAGAAACACTGTATTTTTAATCATAACTAGTATAAGGATGTTAGTAAGTGTCTGACAAGATACACAATACCAATAGTCATTAAGAAATGGAAATTAAAACTACAGCGAGGCACATGTATTAGAATGGTTATAAGTGGAAAACACTGACATGCCTGAGTGTAGGGAAGATGCGGAGAATCCAGAACTCTCACAGTGTGGAGGATGGCACAACCACTTTGGAAAAGAGTTTGATAGTTTCTTTAAAGTTAGATGTGTCCCTACTCGATGATGCAGCTGTTCTCCCTGGGAGAGAAGAAAGTGTCTCAGCAAAGCTTCTCCTTGAATATTCACAGCAGGTTTGTTTATGAAAGCTGAAACCTCACCCCAGAAAGAATGGCTATCATCAAGTAATCAACCAATAACAAATGCTGATGGAGCTGTGGGGAAATCAACCCCTCTCCATTGTTGGTGGGAGTGTAAACTGGTGCTACCACTGTGGAAATCAGGGTAGAGGTTCCTCAAAAAACTAGGGTGAGAGGTCCCATTCTACCCAGCTATTCCCCTTCTGGGGATCTTCCCAGAAGAATTGAAAACATCATACCACAGCGATATATGTGCACCCACGTTTATAGCAGCACAGTTTGTAATAGCTAAATCTTGGAAACAACACAAATGCCCATCAACTGAGGAATGGATAAAAAGATACAATATTTTTAAACAATGTATTACTACTCAGCTATAAAGAAGGATAAACTAGAGGCTTTTATAGGTGAATGGATGTAACCAGAGACCATACTCATCAGTGAAATAAATCAGACTCATGTGCAAACATCATATTATCTCCCTCGTGTAAGAAAGTGAAAGATTAAATAAGATCCAAAAGGTACAACAGACATTGTGAAAGGGAATGGAACTGCTCAGAAGGAAAGCACAACTGGGATGGGCAAAAAGAGAAAAGATGGAAAGGGGAAATATATATATATATATATATATATATATATATATATATATGCTAAGTTAATTGTACTATTGATCCTATTAGTTCAGGGAAAGAAACTGTGATTGCTTATATTGTTTGATCTGTTTTGCATGCCCATATCTTGTAATCTGATCAACTATTTTGAAGATAACAATAGGCAATATAGTGACTATTAATTTCCTATCAGCTTGTTTTTAAATCCTATATCCTTTCTACCATTTTCTTTTACTTTTATTGTTCTGTTTTCTTTTCATTTCTTTAAAAAAAGGCTGAAACCTGATAACAACCCACCCACCCATCTATAGGAGAATGGGAAGCAGTAGTACATCTCATCATGCAAACAAATACCACTGAGCCATGAGAAGAAGTGACTTACGAATCCATGTACGATGTGGCTAGATCACACACAAATCCACACTGCAGCATGTATTGAATGGAAGAAGCCCCAACCCCCTGAAAAAAAAAAACAATGTAGAAACTTACCTTTGCTGATGATAAAGTACATACAACCAACAAAATGTTGATGTCAGAATATGAAGAACATGTACACGTCAATGGGAAAAGACAGAGAACATTTTAACAGAAAAATAGGTGGAGAGTGTGCATAGCCAGTTCACAAAAGACAAAACAAAATGGTAACTAGACACATGAAAAGGAACTCTCACTAGTCCTGGAGGAAAATGGCAATTAATTCAGAGAACAGTTTCACACCCAGCAAGATGTCAAAGCTTGGAAGGCCTGGCAGCAGCGATGTGAGGGTGTGGGATTGGGTGTCTGACCTGCAGCCCATGAGAGGACCTTGGAACCACCTTGCTGGAAACAGGAATAGCTGTGAAGTTGCTTGTGGTCCAAGAATGCCGTTTCTGAAAAGTTCCTCAACCAGGCATGGTGGCACCTGCCTGTAACGCTAGCATTCTGAGAGGCGGAGGCAGGAGGATGGTAAGTTTGAGTCCAGCTTAGGCAATTTAGCAATGCCTTGTCTCCAAATACAAATAAAAAAGGGTTGGAGACGTAGCTCAGTGATAGAGTATCCTAGGTTCAATCCCCAGTACTGTTGAAAGAAAGAAAGAGAAAAGAAAAAAGAAAATTCCTCAGGACACAGAGAGATGTGTGTAAGAACATTCACTATGGCATCCTCATGCTAGCAAAACTAGGACGTCAGGTACCCATCCATCAACAGCACAATGGACTGACCTGTGGCAGTGTGTTTATTGAAAGGCTTGGTGCTACACACCTGAGCTGGAGCTTCACTCATTGACGTGGATAATCCTAGTGGAGGGGTGTGGTGTATTGTGCACTCTTCCCTGTGCTGTGCTGTGCACAGCAGGACACACTTATGCAAAGTTTAAACCCCTACAAAACAAAGGAACAATGGGTATCATTCACGGGAGTATCAACGTGTCATACAGGAGAAAAGCACAAGTGGATGATGAATACCCAATTGAGGGCAAAGGGTGACAGGAGCAAGGAGAGTGATATAGGCCTGTCCTTTGCTCCCCTCCGAATCTGGGTTGTGGCTCTGTATGGGATGGGCTGTTAGCTGTGAGACATGGCAGGGGCTTGCACAAGCATGCGTCTGGTTGTCCAGGGAGGAGGGCATGTCCAGGCTACCTGCAGATACAGGAGGAGATGAGAGACACATGGGCCAGAACCAACATACTCAGTCATCCGGGCCAAGACCAACAGCTAGTGGGCCCCAGACATATGCCCCCCCACATGTAACCCCTTTTCTCTGGCTATGTGCTGTGGTAGTTTGTGACTGCTTGTGATGAACCATTTGAGAGGCAAAAGCTCGCTGGTACGTGTTCCTGGCTGTCACTGACACCATTGCGAAGGGCGTCCTCTGCATGATTCCTGCAGGGTCTCCACATGAATTCTTGTGAGATCTAGTCCTGGGGTGTGACTACTGCACCCCAACCTGCAGAGGTTTCGCTGTCCTCCACCAACATGCTGTCTGCCAGGCAGAGTCTTGCCTTTCACAGCTTTCCAATGTTCGGGGGCACCCTACTTTCTAACAAATGCCATTGTATGGGTACAAAGTAAGCGTATTAGATGCCTGGTGAAGTCCAGCATGTCTTCCTGTGTTCCTTGGCCATTCAGGGGCTCCTGTTGCAGATGCCTCCCTATACTCTATGCTACTTCCCAGTGGCCTCAATCTCTTGGTTTTACAGGGAGGAATCATAGGCTCCTGGGGGTGGGCAGAGGGCAGCCAGTGACACACAGATATCACGGTTAGAGTTGGACTTACACCTGGGATCTGGCCTTCTAGTCCCTGTCTTGCCTTCAACACAGTCTGTGGGTGGATGAGTGGGTGGGTGGATGGACCAGAATTCCTGAACACTCCCACTTCCCTGGGACACACCCACTGTCCTGGAACACCTACTGTCTGAGGACATGCCTGCAGTCCCACACCAACAGCACTGAGATGTGTCCAGCTTCCTTCTCCCAGGACTCTGGTAGTGGGAACATACACACGCATGTTCCTTCTGTGTATTTCTGCTGAGCTGTCACTTAGGGTATTATGTGTTGTTGCAATGTATTATTGCCGTGGACACTGCATGTTAGATCTCAGTATCAGCAAAACAAGCAAAGGAAATGCATTTATTATTAACTTATGATGGATAAAGGACTGCTTTCCAGATACTGGCCTTGGGGGAAACACAAGAGAAATGACTGCTACTCCAGGCCACCTTTCCCTCCTTGGCCACTGAGAGGAGATGCTCAAGGCAGACCTGAAAATGAGGAAAAGTGAAGATGATGTTGCCACCTCAACCAGCACACGGAGTTTGTTCAGTCATCTCACACCTAGAGATGATGATGATGACAAGAACACTCGCAGTGCTGCAGGCTTCCTCACACCACCAGAGCTCCCTGGGTGCACAGTGAGTACCTTGCCTAGCACTCACAATGTGCTATTTAATTTAATCTCTGCAACAGCCCAATGCCAGTGCTGCCATTTTCTGCCGGAAATGGGGCCACTTAAATGTATTATGCTCAGTTTTCTCATCCAAAACATGATAAGGTATGAGGCAGTGCAGGTGTGGATTGGCTCAGCTCCCCCCACCCCCCAGTGTATGTGTTTCAAAATATTATGTGGTGTGCTTTGATGCGTACAAATTTTGTCAATTAAAATAAATTTTAAAATGCAAAAAGTTGATATTTAGTTCCTTGTGCACCCAAAATATTGCACTGAAGAATCATCTATTGGGTTGGGGGTATATCTCAGTACTAAACCTCTTGCCTAATATGTACAGGATCCTAGGTTTGATTCTGAGTGCCACGAAATAAATAAATAAACTGAAATAAAAGAACAAGGAAAACGCTGTTTGTCTCAGTCTTTGAGCTATTCCGCTTGGCCATTTGCATTCATCTTGCAGGAATCCCAGCCTTGTGGGATCCTAGCTTTATATAAATTTTTAATATTTGTTCACCTTGAATAGTTTTTCAATACTTTTTCCCTAAATTTGCCTTAAATAGTATTTATCTGGGTAACTGAGTTCTCAGGCAACACCTTAAACTTTGTACCAGGCAAGGGGCCCAGTCACCTACCCTGGGACAGTTCTCTCCAGTCCCACTGAACTTGCACAGAGCTGAGGGACAGTTCTGGTTGTGACCACTAGCAAGATAAGGCCTGGCTGAGGTGCTGGGCTCTGACTCTTCCCTTACCCCATCTTCTCTCGCTAAGGCCCTGGGCACCCTCCTACCTGCTCTCCTAGCCCTTCTTCTCCCCCAGGGGCACATGCAGAACTGTTTAGTCCTTATAGAGGTTAATCACTAGTGGGGGGAGCTGGGAGCAAAGCTGAGAAAGACATCATTTGTCCCACCCCAGGGCACTTCCCCCCATCATAACCAGAAACTCCAAAGGTTTTTTAAACTACAGCTGCCTTTATGTACTAAGCTGTGGTTACCCACCCCATCTGGCTGCTCTGTCACTCACGATGGGTGCCAGAGGGGCCTCTGTGCCAAATTCCCCCAGTTTTGAATGGGGCCTGGCACGTGGGTGGGCACTGCAGCATGGGGTGGAGGTGTCCCATGGCTGGTGCTGCCATGGCCTGTGCCTTCGAATGTCCTGGCCGCTGCCCCTCCACCACAGAGCACACTTGTCACATCGCACCCTCAAAAACCCTCCCTCCCTCCCCGCTGTTTCCCTCCCTCCCCTTTTTGCTAGTTTATTCTTCTCTGTAACAGGCCTTACTACAAGCTGACTAGTGCGATAGACACGCTTGGATGTGTCTAATCCTTGTCAAGAGACTTGGAGTTGAATTAGAGCAGATGAATTCATCAAGAGGCAGGGCAGGGCAGGGGCTTCATTTGCATTTCTGAAATGGGAAACTGAGGTTCCCAGAGGGTGGTCAGGATGAAGGGGTCCAAGGTCCTGGCTTAGCCTAGGTCAGGTACAGAGGCAGTTGCTCTGATCTTTGGAGACAAGTGCAGAAAGGAAATAGTTAAGCTGCTGTGCTGTCTTCCCCAAGCAATTAATCACAGAATTGGAGAGGTAGGCCAGACAATTATGTCCTAGACAAAGGGGACGAGAAGGCGGGGTAATGACTTTAGAGCCTCGCACTGTGAGATTAATAAGCGTTTGGCATTTGGATGGCGTGCCAAGACTCCAAGCAACTCTGCCATCAGGCCATACTCCATCTGCTCCTCTGGGGAATTCCTGGGGCACAGGTCAATGTTACCGTGGTTACCCAGGCCATGGTCACAGCAAGTACACAGGCTGCATCAGGATGGCCGGGCTCTGGGGACATCTGGCTCTTCTGATCATGCTGGTGGCCTCTCCAAAAGGGGTAGAGGCAGAAGCAGGCAGGATTGGGAGTATCAGCGGTCTACAGGGTCTTCAGTAGACCCTGGTTCCAGCTGCAGCTTGTTAATCAGCAGGAGAAGAAAACCAGGAGGTCACAAGGTCTGGGCTTGGCCTCTTACTGGCTGCTGACCCAATGGCACATGGAGCTCTATGGCCTCCTTGAACAAGTTGATGTAATATTGCTGGGTCACTGGCTAGTACAGGGTCAAAAGAGAGAATATAGGGCAAGGGCTTAGTCATCTACCCTCCATCAGAGCTCCACCTGGTCCTTTCCTTCTGGTCTTTCCTCTACAGCCTCTGTAGAAGCTGCAGTTCACTGGGCCTGTACCCACAATCCACCCCCACTGTCATGTCTTGAGGACAGTTCACCCCAGCCTGTGTTGCCCCACCACCCACCCAGCATCTGTAGAGCACATCTGAATTACAACCCATCCAAAGCAGTGGCCTCCCATCCATGGCCATCTGAGCAGTACCTCACTCTCATTTGCCTCGCAGACCTGACCTTCTCATCCACCATTGTGGCATCTTCACCCTCCCACTTCAGCCAGCAGTGCCAGTCTCCTCCTCTGGGGACCATGCAGGGATCCTGTCTTTCTTATCTGATTCAAGGTGGAGGGGGTTTCCACAGGAAAGAGGGCTAGGTTTGGGAGAAGTTATGTAAGACTGACAGTCATTCAACATTATCCAACAGGGGACCCTTGGATTGTTTCTTCTAGTTCTGGGGATGCACAGCTTCACCCTTGCTTCATGGAATGGACCTTTCAGATGGGCAGAAGTTACTTAAAGGTTATCAGACACACGTGGTGGCTCTTTACGCGCAGTTGGATCTATTCCCAAGAGACCAAACCTCTGGAGTGTGATGGCTAGGGGTGGGCTCTTCCCTCACCAGAGGCAAGACTGCTGGCGCAGCTGCTCTCTAGAGTGGGGCATCACAGTGCTGAGACCCCTTCAGGATCATGGGGCAGGGATATAAATGTCCCCAAACAGGAAAGAGCCCTCCTGCTTGTGGGGTTGGCTCAGTGTGACCAGAGTCACCCCAGTGATCCTCTGTCCTTGCAGCCAGCCCTCTCCCTTGTTGTTGCAGACACCTGGGAAGGGTGGGGTAGATTTCTGGGATCACACAGCACTCAGATCTGCCCACATGCCTTGGAGTTTCATGCTGGGGTCCCCTCTAGTCCCCCACAGAGCCCCAAGCTGCAACAGAGCCCAGATTGACATAATCAGACAATAGTGACACTAGGTGATGTACAGCCAGATGCCCTCTTGGGATCGCCAAGTCCTGTGATGAGCATTTGCAACTGTAGGAGGGAGACTTGTCCCCAAAGGTGATTCCCAAGACCAGCTTTCTTTCTCATCACTGCAGAGGAGCTGGTTTTATGGAAAGAGTGTAGCGGTGACCTGCAGGTGGCCCTGCCTGTCTTGCACAGCTCCTGCCCCTCACTTGATGGTTCGCCTTCATTGCAGGGCAGGGATCCAAGTTCTTCAAGGAGAAACCAACATAATAGGATGCAAAGACACCTTGAAGGCTCGCCCATTTTGTCCTTGTTCCTCCTTCCTGGGCAGTTCTGAGCTTCCCTCTATGGAGCTGTGGCCATCTCTGACCAATGAATGATGGGTCCAAGAGTTGCCTGCTATATCCAGGTCCAGTCTGGGGATGGTGAAGACCCATTGAGCCTCATGTCTGTGAGGGACAAAGACCAGCTCATGCCCAGCCTCTGTTCCTCTGTATGAAGTAAGAGTGACAGTAGTAACCTGAGGACCCTCGGAGACCCTCAGAGGAAGCCGGACTGCAGCCCTAGAAAGGCGAGGTTCCTGCCCCACCTCTCCAAAGGCTTTGAAAACAGAACCCATCCCTCTGCTACATCCAAGCCTACACTGCTGCTGGGCAGGAAGACCTGTCTGTCCCCAGGGGCCAGCTCCCTCCTCCAGTTTGTAGCATCTCAATAGTCCCCCAGTCCCCACCCAGGGAGAGAAAAGGCCAGCCACAGAAGGAGGAGGGAGGTTTAATCATGTGTTTAGAGTGCTTTTCTTGGAGAGATCCCAGTCTTGCCAGCCTCTCCAGGCCTTTGAGGAGCATCCTTGCTAGAGTCTTGAAGCTGCCTCCCTCACCAGTGCGCGGGACCAGTGGGAGGGGACGAAATCACCGTTTCCTCCCCCACTCCTATCTCTGTGCAGCAGACATGCGGGGAGCTTTTAAATACTAAATGGAAAGCCTGGAACTGCTGTACTTCTGCAGGCAAATGCCTTTAATTCTTAATTTTCTCCCCCTCCTCTTGCTGGCTGTGCTTTCTGTTTAATTAGGGGAAAGAGAAAATTGTGACATCAACTCAAGGGCATCACCTGCCCGATGTGGTGAAAGCCAGGATTTAATCCCAGGCCCAGCCAGCGCATCCCCCCACAGCACATCAAATCTCCCTCAGATTCGTACAGTTGCAGATAAGGAGAACTCCAGGGCAGATCAGGGAGGGGCTGGCATTCCAGAGTCGAATTGAAAGATGAAGGGAGCAGCCAAATATCACTTCTAAGCTGTGCGCTCGGCTCCTTCCATGACTGGGCAGAGGGACTGGACACAGGGCTGCAGGGACTACCCAGCGAATGGCTCTGGAGAAGCTGGGGCTATCAGGCTAGTCTTCATGGTTTTAGGAATCTGAGAGGGAGCAACAGGAAGAGGGCAGGAGCAGCTGAGCTACTGAGGAGATGGATAGGAAAATCTACCCATCCCTCCTTTCCTCTCTCCCACTCTCTCTCCATCCCCTACTCCTATTCATTCATTCCTACTTCTGTGCATCCATACATCCAAATATCCACTCATTCATTCCTTTATCCAATTATTCATCCATTCATTCCCCCATCCCTGCATATACCTACCACCCAACATCTATCTATCTATCTATCTATCTATCTATCTATCTATCTATCTCTCTCTCTCTCTCTCTCTCTACAATTCATCCATGTCCCCATTCATTCCTCCATTCCTCCTTCCTTGCATCTATCTGTCTACCCACATACCTATTCAGCCCTTTATCAATATATCTGTGCATTTATTCATCCATCCATCTGTTCATCCATCCATCCTACTGACCGACACCTACTTCTTGGTAGAACAGGATTCAAGTCCTTCCTGAGCACAGGGCTCCATGAAAAGCAGCATTGACCTTTCTCCTTGTAGACAGGCTAGAAAGCATGGCTGTGTGGTCCCTCTGAGGGTGTGTGGGTCTCCAGGTGCCCTGGTTCTTTCTCCTCTGTGGCTCTGTGGTCTTGTGCCTCTTCCCCTCATCCCTGTAGAGGGGATTGGGCTAGGGTGGAGAGGAGGCAAGAGTTGGTGCTTGGGGTAAATGTACAGCCCTGTCATGGTGACAGAGGTACCATGTGGGTGCGGAGACTTCCCACTGCTTTCAGTGATGTGCCCAGAGATGGCTCCTGAACTCACCATTATGGACTCAACTCTCTTTCCCTCTCCTAGGCAGCTCATCCCCCTTGTTGGACCCAGAGGACAGGGTCCAGAGGGCTGTCAAAGTGGGTATATACCTGATGTGGTGGTTCCTACTCCAAGCACACATGGTCTGGAGAGGTGAGCCCACTTGCCTATAGGACACGAGCAGGTGCCCTTCCTGCCCACACTGGGAGCTAGGGGCCTTGCTTCTGGTGCTCCCTGTCCAACTGGATGAGACTCCAGCTCCTGTGGGGAAGCTTGCACCCAGGGATATGAGGGCTGTGATGCGGGAAAGAGCCAGGAGAGTGGCTTTCAGGAGAGGGATTTTGTGAGCTGGGACTCATAGGTCGAGTCACCAATGGGCATGAGATGGAAAGGCATCCAAGCGGCTGATGCAGAGGGCAAGTGGTCAGTTGGGATGGTCAGTTTGGGAGCCATTGCTGGGTACCCAACAGAACTCAGGGAGAAGCTGGAGGCCTTAGCTCTCAGCTGGCAGGGGTCAGGACTCAGTCCTCAAAGGGTGATGCCCAGACAGTGTTCCTGGCACAGTGACAGGATTGTTGAGTTTATGGCTCTTCCTGCCTCAGACAGAAGGTGAGGCAGGAGAGGGGACAGCACAGGGCAATGCCCCAGGACCTGTCCTCACTCTGCCTGCTCCAGAATGTCTGCCCTCATCGGACCAAAGAGCATTCTCACCTGAAAACAGATCTGCAGGCATGTTCCTGCTCCAACACCTGTGTCCTGGGACACTCCCAGAACCACAGACTGCAGCTGGCGTCACCAGGACGCCCATCCCTGCCACTGCCTGCATCACCACCAGGTCTCTGTATGCGTCTCACTCTTTCTATCTCTGCCTTTATCTCTCTCTGTTTCTCTCTGGCTCTGGCTCTGGCTCTGTTTCTATCCTGTCGCTGTGTTTCTGTTTCTATCTTTGTCTCCATCTCTATTACTGTCTCTTTCTCTTTGTCTCTGTCTCTGTCTCTGTCTCAACCAGGATTGCAGTTTCAGGTATTAGACGGCATTTTCATTTTCTGGGTCCCTTTGGATTAAGGATGATCCCAGTGCCAGTTTGCTATGGGGTTGTTCACTGGGAGCATTGCCCTTCTTGTCCCTCTGTGTCCTTGGGAATCCCCTATCGTGCCCACGCATACTGCTTACCTATCACTGGGACCAATCATCCCAGAGCTTAGCAGGTTGAAGTGTCACCTGGGCCCAGTCCACAGTTCCTGAGGATCAGAATCTGGGGCAGCAGGGCTGGGGGTGTGACATCTTCAGGCATAAGTCAGCACAGCAGTTGCTGGGAGGCTGGGCTCAGCCAGGAGTATCATCAAGATGACTCACACGTAAGGCCTCTCCACAGCTGTGTGGAGCCCACCCAGTATGGCGGATGGAGCTCTTGAGAGCAAGTGGTCAGAGGAGGGCAGGGGACATGAGTGAGAGAGGGAGATGAGGCAAAGAGAGAAAGGGGAGAGACAGACAAGAATGGGGAAAGAGAGAAAGAGAGAGATAGGCAAGCGGAGACAGAGATGAGGAGAGAGCCAATGTGTGTGAGAGAGGGAGAGGGAGAGAGAGAGGGGAGAGAGACAGACATCAAGGGAAGGGAGAAAGGGAGGGAGAGGGAGAAACAGGGACAGGGAGACAGTGACTTTGTGGCCTGGCCTGGGAGTGACACTATCCTTTTCCCTTGCTGCCTGTTTGTGGAAAATTAGGAAGGGCGGGATGAAGACCTCCCAGCTCTGTTCATTGAAACTTTATTCACAATTAGCTAAGAGCCTACCCTTGGCCTAGGTGCCCTTGCTGGGTGGAGGGAGAAAGTGCAGTGCATATACTGTGGAATAGTATTCATCTGTAAAGAATGGATGTCTGTTGTTTGTGGTGAAACAGTGGGACTAGAAGACACTGTTCTGAGTGGAAGGAGCCAGGAACGGAAGGACGGACTATGTTTTCACTCACGTGAAAGCAAAGCAACCCAAGGGGAGACCAGTGACTGCTAGGGGCTGGGTTGGAGGGAAGAAGAGGCCGGATTTGATCAGTGTCCACTGTACGCATGTGTGGAAATGTCACACTGAACCCCATTAATTAGTGCATTCAATACGTGTTAATCAAACATTAAAAAAAAAAAGAATGAAAAAAGACCTAGCTGCCAGTCTGACAGCCCCCCGCCCCTGGCCTGTGCCAATGCCTGCCTGCACCCTCCTGCCCAAGCACCCCCACTCCAGCCCCTGCAGGGATGCCCTTTCCCCCTGCCCACCCGTCTCTCTTTCTCCTCCCCTGTCCAGGTCGGTCTGGATGGCTTCCGTCTCTGAATGCCTCTCACCATTCTCCTTCCCCCGGCTCCACGCCAGCTCTGACTTCCCCTCTTCTGGCCATACTCACGGTGACCCTGCCTGGTCCCAGCACACTCAGCCTTGCTCTCTGTCCCTAGCCTGGGACTCCGGCCCACTCTCTCAACAGGGAGCGCTGGGTGGGGCAGAGGCCACCCACCCCTCAGGCCTTGTCCACAAGCAGGAGTGGAGTCACCCTTGCTCCCTGTCCCCACTAGGGACGGCTCTGGAGATATCTGCAGAGGGCTGGCTGTGGACTCCTGTGACGGCAGGGCCTCTTTGTCAGCCTGTGTGAATCCTAATGTCTCATTTTCCTGATTTGAAGCTGGCCTCTTCAAGTGCTAATTGTTGAAAAGGGAAAAACAAGAAAGGAAAAGGAAAATCAATTTGCACGGGGAGGAGGAGCTTGCCTGTTCCTGCTCATGGTTCTTTATAAGGAAGACCGTGAAATCTGTGCAGCGGTCTGAGGTTGGCGCTTATCAGCACCAGAGAGACACTCACTGCCTTCTCCTGAGCCAGGAAGACAGGGGACCACCTCCCCCGAAACGGGAGAGGGGTCTCCTGGAGGGCACAGGTGGTAGCCACCTTCTTCTTGGTCAACTGTTCCTAGTAGGGTCAACACCTCCACACCCTGTCCCTTCTCCCCAGGACCCAAAGGTGCTATGGCTCCTTGTTACAGAGATATGGAGAACTGGCCTCTTGTGCAGGTTGCTGACCCATTGTGCCCCACAGTGGAAGACTGAACCTCTGACCATGGCCTTGTCAACTTTCTCCTAGATCGAGACTCCCATGTCAGGCTGAGCCTGAGAGAAAGATCAGCTTCCTGGTGTGAGTTCCCTTCCACGAGTGCACCCCAATACATTCTCTGCTGAGATCCCATATGGGTATTTGGGCCCTTAGACTCATATGGCGATCCCTGTACCCCATGACTTTGAGTCCCTAGGTCCAGACAAGAGTCCTGCAGTCCAGCAACCTGTAGGGTGGAGATAGGGTGGACAGGCAAAGTACAGGATGCCCAGTTACATTTTTCTAATATGTAACATGATTTTATGGCATAAGTATACCCCAAGTATTGCATGGGGCACACTTCCATTTAAAAATATTTGTGGTGAACACATGCAAATGTATGTATGTATATGTATGCTAGATAGGTAATTATACTGCTAATCTCTGTTAGTTCATCGAAAAGAACAGTTTGTGCTGTCATTGTTTGATCGATCACTTTTGTGCCTAGATTTTATAACCTGAACGACAACTTCTAAGACAATAATATGCAATATACTAACTAATGTTAATTCTGTACTTTTTTGTTTTTTTGAAATTCTATATAATTTCTATCCTTTTTTTCTCTTTTGCTTTTTTAAAAATAAAAAAATAATATTCATTGCATATGACATTCAAATGTAACTGTCTGTTCTCTCTTTTAATTTGCTGACTCTGACCCCAGACACAGAAGGGAATCCTCCCAGGAGTGGAGCCCTCAGCTACAGCCCTGGAGCCCCCACCTCCTGACCTTGGCTAGCTGGGCCCTTCATTCAGGGACTGACTGACCTTGGAGGAAAGGGAAAGGAACCTAGTTTATGGCCTAGGCAGATAACTGAGTCTCAGCCAGCTCCTCGACTGTGGGGGTGGTGACACCAGGCAGTGGGGGGAGCAGTGAGTGACACAGTACCATGGTGATGTCAACATTTGATGCTATCTGTGTGGGTGGGTGGGAGGCCAGGGAGGGGACAACTGGGTCTGGGGGAGGAATCATCAGACCAAGGATTCACTCAACAATCCTGATTCAACCCCTGTGCTTCTGGAGGCTGGAGCATGGGAGAGAAAAGGTAAGGTACTCTTGTTCATGGTCCCCAGCTCAGAGATACCCCAGGCAGGGAGGGCCAGCACTGGAACATCTGTGCCCTGGGTGGTGTTGCTGGTAAAAGTAGTCCATTCACTCTCTGTACCCGGCTGGTGCTGACCTCTGCACTACCCAGGCTGTTTCTCTTCCAGACCTGGCTGGATTTTGCCAGCTTCCTGGAAACACTTCCTGATAAATTAGCAGGGCCTTAGGGCTACTTCAGAGATGCCAACCAGCAAGACAGGCCAAGGAAACAGCTTGCTGGGAGTGATGGAGGTGGTAGGAGAGTTTGGTTTGCTCTTCTGTGAGCCTCAGTGAGGCTGTGCTGGGCGGCTGTGTGTGAGACTAGGAAACAAAGCTCTGGAAGGCCCCTGTGTCCTGAGCCGATAACCCCATCCCCCCAGAGACCTGACTAGGCTCCTCTTTTCTCTAGATCTCACACATCTATGCAAAGGCTGTATTTAGACACATACAAGTGGGTACACCTGGTGGGCGCTGCAGGGAGGGAGAATGCTGGGCCATGGCCTGGGGTCCAAGGGTTATAGAGTTTTAGGTGCAGTGGAGGATCCCCACATTGCACACACCCAGGGGAAGAAGTGTCTCGCTGAAAGAGAGTGAAGCCCCACTCTGAGTGCTCCTCACCCGAGTTAGGGTCCAGCCCAGTGCTGTCAGGGGAACCTGGGCAGCTGCAGCAGGGCTACCTTGCAGAAAACCCAGAACCAGAGTTCAAGCTTGGCACGAGTGGTGATCAGCAGGTAGGGGGAATGTCAGGAGCCAGCACTAAGTCATCAGAATATCGGAGCATCAGTATCTATGTGCCACAGGCTGGAGACAGTGTCCCCATGAGGCAGAGAATAGAGTAGAGGTTTCCTCCTGCTCCCTCCCCCCAGAGCTTACAAACCCACCAGAGCAGTGAGTGATGAGCATGAGTGTGAGTGAGGGGTAATGAGTGTGTGAAAATGTTTATTCAGCAGACTTGGGAGTGAATGACTGCCAACACGTCAGCCCCAAGCTGAGGTAGGTAGTAAGGGCAGAGGTTCTCAGGGAGAAGCCACTTGCTATTGCAAACTGCAGCTACAGAAAGAGCAATAGGTGTTTGGATGCATCGCCATGTCCCCAGAGACTGTACCCACCTGGATTCCCAGCATCCCCCACTGCACAGTTATGGGCCTCATGTATGCAGGGGGAGTTCAGCGCACACACACAGGGGTCAGTAGAGCATGTGAAGGGACCAGAGAGCATGCGTTTAGATCTATGTGTGTGTGTATGTGTCCATAGGAGTGTATCATGGCTTCCTCCTTCCATTATGGTAGCACTTACTGAGCACCCACTCTATGCTGCCCAGACTGTGAAAAGCAGGGATGGCCAGGGTTCTGGAAGCAGGCCCAGGTAGGTTGTATTCTGTTAGGGGTGGAGGAGGTGGTGGTATTCCTTGCAAAGCAATTGAGGCTAGGGGTGCTGGACCACTCTGGGACCTGTACCTTGCTGCAGTGTTTTCTGGTGGACACTGCCTAATTGCCAGGCAAGGAAGTTTGTGCAGCTTGGTGGTGTGTTAGTGAAGTGGACACAGTCAGTCCTGCACTCCTGGGGCTGACATTCCAGGGAGGAAAAATCAATAAACAGAAACAGGACACAATTTCAAAAGCAAGTTTCATGTCTTTCCTTGCATATTCTTGCGTCCTTTCTCTCCTGTTGTTTTTCTTTATGGGGAGGAGGAGCAGGAGTCCTGTCTACCTTTGGACACCATGTGGACCCAGGGAGCCAAAAGCCCGGCCTCATGGGCACTAGCTGCCAAAATCCTGGAGAGTAA